>JAMYGW020000026.1:0-29541 GCA_025617375.2 Acarospora socialis
AACAAAGCGCCTGCAAGATCTGCGTCGTAGAGTGATGAGCGCCGGATTTCGGTGCCGCAAACTCCACGAGCCCACGTCCAGTTTTCGCCTAGGAGTCTCTCTCGTCAAGGTGCACCGCAGATGGTGATGCGTGCAACCAGTTATCTTTCTGCCTTCCGGCATACCTCCAAGCTTACGGAAATACCTCGCTCCCCAAAACACCACTAGGGATCCGCTCACAAATAGACTGTCTTGTTTATGGTGATCACTGATCTCGAGCCTGCAAACAACATCACCATCGGCAACCACCCGTTGGGGGAATGAAATTTCTATTAACTTCTAGAGAGTATCAAGTACATTTGTGGCACGAGGTACAGTCCCTGTATATGGAGAATAACAATGATCATAGATAGCCACCGACCGCTGGGACAGCAACAGACACCCAGTGTTTCCAGTGAGCTTTGAAAGGCCATCCTCAGAAGTTATCCCTCCCGACCACAGACACAATATCCAAGGAGCTGTGATAGAGCAGATAGCAACCATCTGCACAGAGTACGAGCAGATTGATATTGAGAGTGACAGCCATCCGGATTGTCCTCCGGAGAAAATTAGTTGTTGGCACCGGGAAAGAGGAACTCCTGAACAATCTGGATGATTTTGGATTCTTTTGCCAGTGCAGGTGAGTTGTACTGAAAGTTATTACGGAAGTTGATAGTTTTCCGGAATACCTCCTGCAGCACCTCTTGACAAATTAGGCGTGTAATTCCGGCACGGTAGGTCACCGACAACACAAGTAAAATGCCAAACAGTCTGTAAACACATCAGGACAAGCCAGCATCGGCAAATATGACACATACTCATGGCAGATACTAAATATGTTCTCAAGTATTGGCGGTTTGGCAAGGCGATCGAAAGCGGTCGTGTACAGGATGGCGGCTTTGACACACAGTTCAGACTTTGCCTTGATGGTTTCATTTATTGAAGGTTGCTTTCCATGCGCAGTGTGGTGGTGGACCAGCTGATGTAGGAAGTGAAGGTGTACGATATACCGAACCAGATAGTATTTTGCTCGCATCCGTGCAGCATCGATATGGGACGAGGGCCCAGCACACTCGGACCACTGCAAGGCTTTGGGAAGGGCATCTCTCCATGTTTCCAGCTCGCCAGCAAGCTCATCGCACAAGATTGCGTTGGCCTCTGTCTGCTCCGTCAGCATCTGCGGCAAGGAGAGAATGTCAGGAAAGAGTTAAGGAACTGACTCTGATATACTGCTGGACGTATCTTATGTAATATGATGCATAGCTGCGCCAGTGCAGAATGGTATATCATTCTATCGTCTCGCTCCGTCGAGTTAGTCAGAATGGCGCCCTTTAGGAGACGTTCACTGTGTCTGTCGCTCAATTCAATCATCCCACTTGTGAACATGTCGAGCTCGTCGGGGATATCACTGCCAATTACAAATCAGACTCAGACACGCTAATCTGAATGAAATTGGACCTAACTTCTCAAGCTGTATACACGTCCAAAGATTGAGTCTGACCATACTGTTCCGTTCTCCATCCAACCTTTAGTAAGCATGGTGAGCATGAATCTCTGCCATAGGAGAAATTTAGGTACCCACTTTCGAACGAGGATGCAACAACGACTACTAGCCCATTGAATCCAATACGAGCTTTCCCAAACATAACCGGCCAGTGATGCATACAGAGCAGTAAGGATTCCTGCTTGAACAAGGCCCAGAGTCACGCCACCAAAGACGGTCCCCAGAATGCTAGTAGCTGCTTTGTAATATCGCAGGCCGGGAATGGGATCTTCGTCGTTATGTTCCCGTCGCAAATTCCGGGCCTCAATGAGCACTGGCTCCGGAAATGGGACCTTGCAGCAGTCACAAAACTCCCCCAGGGCAAGAACGAGTGAAATAATTGCAGTAGTGAGAGATAGCTCAAGGAGGGGGTGAAACACGTTGCATGCTGACCTGCTTCCGGGACATACACTACATGTTGTTAAGAACGCGGACATTTGCTTGTCCAGCCAGGGTTCCGCAAGAATGGGAAGCAAACTCTGGATATTGTTCTTGTAGCTCTTAAGCTGCATTTCGCCTTCCTGACGGTCAATCTTCACGGCGCTGATGGGATGGGGATCCCCGTTCCCAGTTTTCATGTCCGTTTCGTCGTCTTCTTCCTCGTATGTTTTCTCGTACCTCGAGATCAAGCGCCGTTTTCCTTCCAACTTCATTAAATACTCCCTTTTATATACCTGATGTGCTTCTTCCAGCCTCATGTCTGAGAAGAGCTTCGTTATTGGATGCCGGCCAAGGGGTTCCTGAAACGCCGGGCCATCAGGCGGTTTCGCCCCCGTTCCGCCAATGTCGTTGGGCATCGGAGTCAAGGAGCGATCCCCATCCTGGTCAGTTCCTTCGGATAACCTCCGTTGATCAGTCTTCGGGTCCTCGGTTATGACGATAATCTCCTGCGTCTTGTAAACAACACTGCTCGACAATCAGTTCAGCTCAAGCCACGATAGGTAAAACCCTCACTCACGCGTTCTGTCCACACGGACCACGTGATGGCTGGCGGTCCTCGCACTTCCTTTTGTGAGCGCTACAAGTGTCGTTGGCCTATACCGCATTCAGTCCCCACATCGAACAATGGGCCTTGATTCACACCACACCAGCAATATATTCTCACGTTTCGCTGGGATAATTGACGGAGGTCCCATACAACCAGGCCGGGCACCGCCATTGATCCCGGGGGTCTCCGAATGGGGTTTGCCAGGAGGTGGCTTCTGAAGCAGTCTTGCCTCAACATTCGTAGCTGATAACCCGCTGAGCCGGGACGCATTGTTGGATTTCAGATACCCCGGAATCTCTGGCCGCTGGTGTTGAAACATCTCGCCTTATGTGAGCCTTGCCGCTTGAACAAATGATGAATCCTACTCCAACAGACAGGAAGACAACGAAGCAAGCCCTGGAGATTACTCGAGAAGGGGATTGAACCCCGCCACTGTCGGGTCCAGGCATACCGTCCGAATAATTACAACTACCAAAAACCGGCCGCCCACAGAGAGACGATAATACTGTCATGGTCGTCGATGTGCATGGAAAGGGGACCTGTCATACGTCACGACATAACGTTATTCCATTTTCTCGTCGCAATTTACAATATTGATTGGGCAGCTAAGTGTGTCTGGCAAAAGACCCGAGGAGGGTGCCGCTAACTGATGTACCTCGCACTTGTCAAGTACCGTAGTCGGTAATCGTAAATTGATCAGTCAAATTCTGAATTGCACGTGCGAAGAACACATACGATACCTTATGGGCCAGATGCGGTAATTTAAAAACCGTGGAACAATCGTAGTGCTACAGTAGAGAATCCTATTCAGTGCTAACACTGAATTTACTGAAGTACTTCAGTCTGCTAGCGTTTTCTTAGCATAATTGTGTCACTCAGTGTAACTGTAGATGTAGGGTGGCCGTCGGGTCAGCCTGACCCTGGCCCGACCCGGCCCGACCCTGGCCCGACCCGCGGGTCGGGCCAAAATTTCGAGGCTGACTTGACCCGCGGGTCGGGTCGGGTCAGAACTTCTGACCCGGATTGACCCACGGGTCAATATATATACTATATTTAGCCCTAGAGCCTCATTTTGAGCCTCAATCTGAAGTTTTTGTTAGAAATATGCGTTAGATCTACTATATTTAGTATGTACGGGTCGCCAAGACTGACCCGACCCGACCCTGACCCGGCCCGCGGGTCGGGTCAGGGTCAGAAATCTAGGCCTGACTTGACCCGCGGGTCGGGTCGGGTCAGAAATTCTTGGCCCGACCCGACCCGACGGCCACCCTATCTACAGTAGATGAAAATATATGTGTATCTCAGATTCATGAGAGAAACTCACAACAGTTGCTGTCAGTCTACACATTTATAAGGGGACACACTCATATCACAGTAATTGAGTTGACACTCAAAGAAATTCTTAGTAAGAAGTTTAGCGAAGACTTCCTAAATCCTAAGACTCTAAAGGCAGAAGATGGCAGAACTCAATAGAGAACATGGCTCAACTGTATGGGCCTCCCACACACACCCACCCATAAGAATTGGCTGAATCGCCCAAATCTGCCATTATTTTCATGCAAGGACAAGTCTACCGAAGTTCGTCGGCAATTGCCGTAAACAGTATGAAAATCAATTTTAGTTGTGTGTCGCAACTGTGTCAAATGATGAAAATGTGTCCACACATATAGGGTAAGCTTAAAAACTCCGGGCAGGCACTGAATTCTTAAGTACCTGACTAATGTACATGTAGGTAGATATTGTGACATCGGGTAACTTTTAGAGCCCTGGTATTTGACTTCAGGTAGTACTTGTATATATCGGTAGGTAGAGGTGTTTAATGATACTCGTGCGGCTCGGAATGGCGGTTGTCACGTGCGGGGATATGGTACGCTTACTTTGCTCTCCCGAAAAGTTAAGCGTACCATATCCCCGCACGTGACGACCGCCATTCCGAGCCGCATGAGTACATATAATACTGGACAATTCGATGAGCCCTTTGTAAAGGTACCTTGTACCTTGTCTATGTTGGTTACTAGGGAAGAAGGTAAGTACGGCCTCCTCCGTACACCTATGCCCTGACATTGATCCAACTAATATCTTGCCAAGGAAGTATCTATTCGCATATGCTAGGAGACCTGTGGGACGTGGCGTTCAAGTTTGCTCATCGCCGTAGTACTCGTAGAAGAAGTCAGAGATAGAGCTGTAGACAGATGTGTTGAGTTGTCAAAGATGCTGGATGACAAATCGATGCTGGAGGCGGGGGTGGAACGAGTTCTTTGGCAAAAGCATAGAGCCAGGCGTGAGCATTATAAAAAGTCCGGCCCCGGTAAAACCCAATATCTCCTACTCCCGTATAATTGATAAGCACTCGAAAGGCTGAGCTGATGTTCGCGGCCAGGACCAAAATCGGAGCCAGGACCAATCTCCGAGCCAGTGCCAAAATCGGAGCAAGGGACATATAGTGTGTATGTCTGGGGGTCTTTTTGGCGGGGCCATGGCCGGCTAATCGCATAACCCCCTAGGACATCCTAAGCGAGCGAAAACGTCATTTTTATAAGGCCCTAATACGCCTGAATCATAGGGCATTAGCTAGAATCAGTCCATAGATCAATTAATTAAGTTATTACATGCACCACATGCAAATTGAAGTATCATAATAATATAATTGTAACTATATACTGCTATCTAGACGTCTTAACAGCCTTAAGGGCCTTGACAAAGGTGCCCAAAGACTTCTCTGACTGCTGTCAAAGCAGCTTCATTTCCTGCATGACCCTAAGAAGGACCCCATCATCATCATCCTTCTCCTTCAGAACTGCAACCCTGTTGTGCATCTGATCTATCAGATGCTTTTGTCAACAGTATCATGTTCTCTTGGCATTACTGTTCCACCAGTAAGCACTGTAGTCAGCATTGAGACTGACAATTGAGAATTCTTCACCAAGACCCTCATGCCACTCCTGCCAGAGCTCCAAAATCATGTGAACATGTCATGACATTTGATGCTGGAGCACCTGATCTGACAGCAACAACAAGAAAGTGAAGAAGAATGAGGCAGAGTGTTATGGGGCAAGGCCTCTCCACATCGTGACGTCATGCTTACTAAGCATGATTACTAAGCATCCCCACTGCATATATAGCGGTCACACCCCTCTACCCACTTACTTCCTTAACTATTACTTATATTATAACTTGAATCACATAGCTTAGGTTTATACCCTAACACAGAGGCAACAACAAGGATGAAGATGAGGGCAACAACAGTGAAGAAGAGAAAGGAAGCTGCAGAAAGAACAGAAAAGATTGTCACTGCAGAGACTGCCTGCAGCACAGGATCAGTGACCCTAGCATGAGAGACATAGAGAGGGATACGGCCCTCCATTAAGTCCTCATGCTAGCCCTCATGACTTGCAGATCCTTGACATTCTGACTGTCTCAGAATTTCACTCTTTCTGCCACAAACTGCTGCAACATCATCAGTCACTTGACAACAATTGAAAGAACATTGCAGAGCTGCACATCTATGAGCTCTTTCTGCTCATCATTGATCTCAATGACAGTCTGAGCAAAAGTCTCATACTCAAACAGTACAAAGAGAACTTGCTTTCAGACAGAGTGCTCTGAAAACAGCTTCTGAAGCAGGACAGAGTCCTGCAGAAAGACTGTCTGCAGCTTATGCAGCAGTCACAGAAATCTCTGTTCTGCAAGATCTGACTTCATCTCTTTACTCATGTCAAGAAACTGACCCATCCACCTGTTACGGGTCATGGCCTCTCCACATCATGACGTCATGCTTACTAAGCATGATTACTAAGCACCTCCGCATATATAGCGGTCATACCCTCCTTTACCCACTTACTTCCTCAACAACTTACTTATATATTATATCTTGAATCACATAGCTTAGGTTTACACCCTAACACCACCCATCTACATCCAAAAAGACAAGCAAAAGAAGAAGGTCTGAAGGGGCAACTTTGACTTGAGGCAAGTAGTAAGTGCCTTGTTGCTGAAAGTCAGTCATGTCATGAATGAACTCCGTGACAGCAACATCAGAGAGACACTCTGCATCAAGTCATTGTTTCATCAGCCTGCTCAAGTTTCAACAAATCTATAAGATTAACTAACATTTGTAAAGCAGAAAGACACTTACCTGAGCCTCAGACACCCCCACCAGCTCCACTATTCTTGCTTCTGATCCATGTGAAGCATGAATCTTCTTTTTGACTGACAGCTCAGCATCAGTGAAGAACTGATTAATTCACTTCAGCTGAGTGTCATAGAACAGCTTCTTGATGTGGTTCTTGAAGCTGTTCATCAGCATTCACATTGTGTATCAGTCCTCCCTTTGTTTGAATGAAGAAAAGTGTCAGGAGTGCAATACTCACGATGAGAAGTTAAGTCCTCAGTAGTGTTCTATTGGGCTCAATGCAATATAGTATTTAGTATGTAACGAGAAGCCGTGGCTATCAATGTTAAGTGTTATGAATGAAGTCTGTTGTTGTTCTACTCTAAGCTATGTGTGGGAGTTATATAAGGCCTAAGCGAATAGGCTAGAGTATAACCATAACAAAAAGAACTCATCACTGCAGTGCCATCACCAGAAGAAGTAGACAGCAAGAGCATCAAGGAAACAGACAAGAAAGTTCTTGTTCTGCATTGCAGCACAGTACTTCATTCTCTCATGCTGATTCATCTTTTCATTGTGGAAGATCAGCACAAGAAAGGGACATGAGGTAGAACCCTCTTCACTGAACTCAACAGTGAAGAGATTGATGAGTTCAGCCATTCAACAAGACTCATCACAACACAGAAGAAAGTGCCCAAGCAGAAAGTCAATGAGGATGCAGAAGCACTGCTCAGGAAACTTTGTCAAATCAGATGTTCAAAGCTCTTCACAAATCCATCACATCTTCCCACAGTATAGTCATCAAGAATAGAACTCACAGCTCTATCCTCAAACACAGTTCTTCTTCTCTTGTTCTTCTATCTGTGAAGCACATTGAGTTGTGCTTTCATTGTGACACTGTGCAGAGTGCTGTTAAGGTTCTGCATCACTGATACCTGTTTCTTGTAGATATTCATGATGGTGGATATCCAATTCTTTATGTAGTTCTACCCCAGCTCAATGGACCTACCCTTCTCCTCTTTCTCCTTTCTCACTGATTCCTTCTTCACACCCTCCTTCACCCCATCCTCCTCCTTCTTCTCCTTGCTCTTGCCCTTCCCTCTCTGCTTCTTCATCACCCATTGAGTCAGAATGACTTTCTTGAGAAAGAGAAGAGTCTTCAGCTCACTGATGAGGTAGTCATCACAGAAGTCTTGTTTCTGGCAGAACTCCTATGCAAATTGTTAGTGACTGCTGCCAAACAAAACACAGGGGCCTCATACATGTCAGAGGTGTTTCGGAAGCTGATACACCCTCATCATATTGCGAGGACAGCTGTGAATCCTTGTAGCCAGGGCCTCCTGTCGCACAGCGAACAGCGTGACGTCGTTGGCCATATTGACGTTGTTGTGGGCGGCGGCGGCGGCCATATTGGCGGCAGCAAGGACGAGGGACGGAGGAAGAAAGGAAGGAAGGAAGGAAGGAAGGAGATGTCCAATTGGCCCTGAAAACAAGAAGCAATTAGCCTTAGAACACGAAACGAAAGAGGAATTGGAATTAGCCCCATAATCCTTATACTTCCCTACCCCGTCTGCCACCCCCCCCCCCCTGCAAATCAGGATGTCTAACCACCTCTTTCATGTCCAGAGGCCTTGAAATACCGTATGTCGTGGGCGGGGTAGGCGTGGACATCTCAATTGACAGGGGTGGGTGGAAATTTCCTCGGTTATTTGGACATGGCCTAGGGCGTTGACATATTATGACGTAGTGAAGGGAGTTGTTCAGAAAAGACACTAGGTCCTAAATGATCGCGTTCGCTTAGCCCTGATCCTCGCGAAGAAAGGCATTCATAAGGTACCTGAAGTGACGGCACGTTCCTTGGGGCGAGGTGGCACTGCTCAGGCCGATCGCCTCGTTTGTTACCTGTACTTTATACACTCGCTGCATGAAACCTTCTTATGTGCGTGGTGATACATTGCCCAGCCTTGCTCTTCCACCACCACGCTGAATTCTTCTGACTTCTCCTTTTGGGCATCTGATACCATCTGTGTTCGGCCGAAGCTCAACCCATTACCATCCTCCATGATCCTTCCTGAGTCCTTCGTTGGCCTAGGTAGCACTCCCTGCCCCTATGACTGGTGAGCTCTGTATCCCAAACTATCCTCTGATTTCCAGAGCAGCGCAGTCCGTTTTCATGGCTGCCAACGCCAAGTATGATGGGCTAGGAATGCTGACGAGCCTCAGTTGATGAGGTTTGTCCAGTGCACACCGCAATCAAACGCCACCATTAATGAAGTGGGTTTGTCAAAGTTGCAGGAAGATAAGATTGGGATCGGAATGCGAAATCATAACCGCGACGAACTTCTAACGTTAAATAACCAGCTTTAGAACCAAGCATCCAATTTGCGACCTCTGCTGCTCCGTCTTCTGCAATGTTGCACGTCGCTCCTAATGCTCTGTATAGATCATCTTCACTCATCATACACGAGTCCCAGAAAACATGGAACATCGTGGCCCTAGATCAATATGCCTCGTCAAAGCCTTCTTCTTCCAACTAGGGAGACGAACACCACGCATTGGGCAGAGGACCCTCCGAATGTCGAACCAGCGAGTGAAGCCCCTCATCTCTGGCGATCCAAAGGGCAGATCTACAGCCGCACAAAAGCCGGGTCAGAACGCAGATGGAGGGTTATGGAACGTAGAGTTTGAAATGCAACGCTGTGGAGTGAAAGGGTGGGATCCATCTTATCG
Organism: Acarospora socialis; assembly: GCA_025617375.2. Taxonomy (NCBI): domain Eukaryota; kingdom Fungi; phylum Ascomycota; class Lecanoromycetes; order Acarosporales; family Acarosporaceae; genus Acarospora; species Acarospora socialis. The sequence goes on from JAMYGW020000026.1 coordinate 9,391, forward strand.
CATCTTATGATCTAAGAACATTACTTACGTTCTTTTCGGATAGTTTTTGACGCACACATGTCCTTTTCTCTCTACATATATCGCGATCTAGACACGAAGTCGCCAAATTAGAAAGAGCTTACCATGAAAGGCCGCTATGCCCCATCCCCTCTTGCCGGTCATCTACTGCTTCGATCTTCATCTCGGCTCCTCGACAAACTGTTCAAATGCGGCAACAAATTGAACCTTGTTCTTGTGTAACTGCGCGGTATGAGAATATGCATGGGACCTTACGATCCCAGCTCTTAAAGATACTTGGTCAACAAGAACTCGCAAGAATTCTCGAATCCTCGATGGCTAGTTTCGGGAACACACACACGCGCTCAACGAGTCGCAATGGCTGTCCATCCCCGCCATCAGTGTTGATATGGCCGTCAAACCATTTCCGTCAGCTGGCCACCGAATTCCCGCCAAGAACCCCAGGGGAACGCCTGCAAGTCGGGATATCGTCCGCGAGAAGACAGCGTCGCCGAAGGGACAGCGTCGCCGAAGGAACGGTTGCATAGGAAGATGCGTTAGTAGTAGCTTATTGGAACAGATGGGAGATTGAAAAGAGTTTATGGAACGGAAAAGGAGGGACGAGTCTGCTTTGGTACGATGAAGAAAATTTCCTGGCCCGTCATGCTTCAGCCGCGCCCCAACATAAAACTCGGCCAAGCGGTCAGGCGTTATTGCAGCCAAATATAGCGCTCTATCCAGCCTCAATTCATGATTACTCTTTACACACACTCCATCGATTTTCAACAGCACCTTTACAATAGCAAGACTTCCATGCCAAAACAATACAGCAGGCAACCCGCCATCCTCGGCCGTCACTGCCCTCCCGTCGCCTCCTAAAACCCTCCCTTGCTGTGAATCAACCCGATGTGCTCACCAAGAACCGAGCTGTCCGAGACAACTTCTTGCCCTTCACTGTGAGTGGCGCTTCTTGGTTGATACCTGAGGTTCTACTCACGTTTGCATGGCAGACCCCCTCGCGCGGTTGCCCCTTATTACCACTGCCCAGGCCGCCATCTCCAGACGGACCTAGCGTACCGGAGTCATTCGGAGTCTCTGCGTAGGTGTCTGCAATGTAGGGCTTAGATCTCCCAAGATACCGCGAGCAGAAGGACTCCGGAGGTCCTCATATTACATCAAAGCGCCGCGTTGTGGAGGCCTTGGCATGCCTGCAGGTGTACTCGCAGCGCTCGCAATGGCACGAGTACGTAGAAGGACATGGTACGCTTACCTCTTTGGTATACTAAGGTAAAGCGTACCATAATTTTAAGGTCGATTTGTAGTGTTTTTTGAGCATTTTATATAATATGAGGAATCATGTATATTTCACTGTACATATTGAAATGGGTCCCTGGCCGGCGACCACCCTAGTGAGCAGTGCAGTTGAGTTGGATTGATCAAAGTACCAGTTACACATAAAGTACAAATTATCTATTATCTAGGTAAGAAACAGTTTGCTGCTTTGAATGAGGCGCAGTCTAATTACCTACTATCTACGATCGTATACACAAAGCGTAAGTGGTAGTGACTGTCAGTTCGTTGCAGCTCATCTGGTTTTTTTATTTACATTCTTCAATATTGCAGTTTTTAATTATTTTATTCTCAACCTTAGATCATCATCTCTATTCTCTCCATCTCAAAATCTCTTCTAATTTTTTGACAACTTCTTTTCAATCATTTTGTATACATATGTTGGAATTGGAACGTTTCTATTGCTTGATATTAGGTGTCTTAATTATCTAGGAGACTAGAATACACAAAGGATAACTTTGTGTGTGATGACTAAGCGATATCACGTGACACGGAAGATTCCGACACCAGGCCGGATAGGGTTGAACTCCTAAAGAGCCTCCTAATTCCAACAACATATGTTACAAATTCTTGGGTAAAATTGTCAAATCATTCATTTATAAGTGATCTTCTTTCTGAAAAGAATTACCTATCCTAGTCAATAACGTTACTTTCATTGCTAGTTGTTGATGTTTTTCTTCGTTTAGAATGATGCCCAGATTTAATTTGTTTCATTCCTGGATTCTTCAGCCTCTTCTGTATTAAGATTTCACTATCTGAATTCACATGCCAATACTCAACCCATCTTCTAAGCAACTTCTCTTCCTCTGGGTTATCCAGCTGATGATAACTAGAATGATGTTTTCATCCACCACATTCAAGGTCCTCGTCCTCTGGCCGTCTGCAGAAGCGGAGACAACCACAAGTTCTCCATACACCAGTTTTGATGTGGCAAGGGCCTTTGGGAACTGATGTATTTCCCTTTGTTCTTGATAACATCATCTGAGATAGTATTGGAAGTTGCTCGAAGGCAGTCTGGCTTAAGAACCAAGGGAGTCAGCCATACTATCTACTTCTACTTTTAGACTGTTCTGTACGCGCATTCAACTCCGTTTCTCCAGCGCTTGCTGACAAATATGTGACTCGCGGGAGTACTCGTAGGAGCGCCGTGGGTAAGGTACAAAGTGGGGGACAAAAGTCTTCGGTCACCCCACTAAATTAGGCGACACAACGAGTATCCATAACCCTATGAATTTATATGTAACTTAGACACAACTAGTAGAATTGAGTCAATTGTTATATATGTTATAATTTAGACCCTAGACTACGTGACTGCATGCTTTTTGAATTAATTAGAAGTCAGTGGCCAATCCATGTCGCTTCCGAACCTGCTGTAGCCTCATAGGCATACTATCCACATGTTTCCTCCAATCCTTTGGTTCTAATCGGTCCCATTCCTCCTTAATTGCCTGTATGAGGTCCGGATGCGTTCGAGGAGGGTGTCGTCAACGGTAAATACGCTGTTTTAGGAGTCGCCATACGTTCTCAATAAGGGATAAGTCGGGGGAGCTTGGCGGCCAGTCGAAAAGGCGAAGACCCAGCTCTTTCTTCCACTTTTGAAGACTCTTTGCATGCCCTGCCCCATGGATTGGGGCATTATCCTCCTGAAATAGCCCGTCGACATCCCATCCAAGCTGTCCTGCAAATGCAGGCCCCACAACAGCCTCTAGGATCTGTGTCTTGTAGTCCTCCATTGTAATTCCTCCCCTCTTCCCATGCCCTTCCAAAAACACCAAAGGAGACTTCCAATTATATCCAATGGCACCCCATATCGGTATGGAGGTCGAATTCGACTTGAATACTGACTCACAGCATGCTGGATGGTAGCGTTCCCCCTTTGTACGAATCACCCACTTAGTAGTGCCTCTTGACGTGTCAAAAGAACACTCATCTGACCACATTATCTTCCTCCAAAACTCCGGTTCGACTCTGCCGTATACCCTAGCAAAATGCCTTCGAATTCGGCGAGTTTCGGCCGAAAGGAATGGCTTCCGGCATGCCTTGCACTTATGATAACCCTCCTTTTCACATGCTCGCTTTATAGTCTTCCCAGACACCTCCAATCCAGCCAATTGACCCAATTCCTTCCACTTTAGTCTTCGACCTTCGTATGAGGCCGTCGCTATTCGAATTAGGTGTCGTCGGTCTCGTTTGTGGAGTTTTCGTGGCCGTCCAGTTCGTAAGGAATGTGGTCGTCGATCCGAGGATTTTCGCATCCAACACTGAATAGTGCTGTACGGGACACCAAAACGACGTGCAGCACCTCTAATTGATAGGACATCTTCTTCTATTAAGGCCTTAATTCTAGCCTTTGTAGGGGTTATCCATTCGCCTGTTTCATGGTTTCTTTCGGGCTCAAAATTCATGATTGTATGGTGGTTTACTAATAAAAAGCTACGAAGTGACCGAAGACTTTTGTCCCCCACTTTGTACCTTAGGTAATTTACCGTCAAAGCTACAGCAATGCTGTACGAGGATTTAGTATTTAGTCATGTATCGTACCATAAGCGAGGGCAACCACCAAATTTCCTGCATTTCGCGATCAAACTCCATCAAATTACTATACAAATTGCTAGGAAATCAGATAGATTTAGATTATAACTAGCCATGAAACTCATTGCCACCCTCGCAGTCAATAACTTGCTGAATGCGACAAGGAAGTGCATCAATCCATGCATTTATGACCTCCACAGGGAGGTTTGCCCACTCCTCACGCCACATTGCGTCTGTTTCGGGGATTCTAGTAGGAATATGTCTGTCATTCTCCACTTAGTAGGCATAAGACTTGGGGAATCTAGCAGAAAATTACCTGCGTCTCCCCACTTGTCGTTGCACCCATGCCCAGGCATGCTCAATGGCATTAAGGTCAGGTGAGCATGGCGGCCATAGCAGTTTTTGAATTTCATAGGCCTCAAAGACCTCCTGATTCCAAGACTTATTATGGGCAGGTGCATTATCTTCCACGACCAGAACAGGACGTCCACTCTCCTTCAATTTGGCTGCAAAAGGCAGTAGTAATGGGTGGAGAACACACTCGCGATGTCGGAACCAATCGATGCCTCCTCTGCTTCTATCGCCACGCTTCTTGAGATCAGGGTGAAATCCAGGAAATTTCCCACGTCGTTTTCTGCCTTTCTCATCCAAATCCAGCTGTTTTAGGCCTTGTTCTGCGAGATATTTAGCCCTAAGGCGGGGAAGATCTGCGGCATTCTCCTGCTCCAAAGCAGCCTCTGCATCTCGCTTTTCTTGCTGTAAATTGGAGAGTGTGATTAGTTATGCACACAAATTGAGTGTAAAACTAACCTCTGTCTCTGTGTGATAAACATGACATGGACCTTTTGCATCATAGACAAAGCAACCCCAGAATTGCAGCTCTGAGTATTTAGTCTGACGTCTGCGCACAACATCTGGAGAATACAGCTCCTTTTTGGCTGTCTTTCTCCAAAGTTTGTGATATCCTCGCCGTTCTCCCACTTTCACAGCGGTTTCGTCCGTGAAAATCACGCTTCACCAGTCAAAATCTCGGTGTTTTAGGGCAAATTCCAGTCTAGTTTCCTTCTGTTTTTCGGAGAGCGCAGGCTTAAGAGGAGAATCTCTCCGTGCATAGCCCCTGTCATAGAGCAATTGCTGCAGAGTGGAAGGAGAAATCTGGAGATTTAGCTGTTTTAGTACATTATTTACCTGCCATTCTCGAGAATCCCCATTCTCCACCACTTTCTCCGCAATTTTGTCCTTTTCCTGTTCAGAAAGTTTCTTGGGCCGCCCACTTCGAGGTTTGCTGGCGTAATTCTCTAGTTCTTGCAGTGGTAAATCTGCCTTAGAAGCCTTGTCGCGAGCAGCTTTGGCAATTCGACAAACAGTAGGCGAAATGGACATTCTATTGCTTGATTATTAGATGTCTTGATCCTGTCTTGTCTTAAGGACTAGAATACAAAGTCATAAAACTACTGTGTGTGCGCTGACTAAGCCGCGTCTTGTGACACAGATATCCGACACTAGGCCGGATAGGGTTGAACTCGTAAGGAGCCTCCTAATTCCAACAAAATATAATCAACAAAGCATATAATAAACAATGAAGACATTGTAATGTCATGGTTCATCAAGGCATACCTAGGCTAGGATATGAATCGAGAAATTGGTATAGCTAGCATACAAGACGAGGCACGAAGGAGAAAGGAAATGGGCGCGCGCGCACCCGCAAGAAAACTCTGCGCGCAGAGTCACGTGACCCGAAGCGGAATAACTATCGCCCAGAACCCTAACCCGACCTCAAACTGTGACAATGGAGCTCACAGGCTCGCCGTCGCCATTATCGCAACTGTCAGGCCATGGTGGTTAGGGGACTCAGATAACTTACCCTGATTAGGTGTAGCACTGCGCTACCCAAGTAGGCTTAACCCCAACCACCAGGCTTGGCGCAAGTAGATATTTTGCGCCCCCTTCTAGATAGCAGTCACCATCCTTCTTTACACATACAAATAATAGATTAGGCCATTAGGCTTTTAACAAAATCAGATGTAATGTATATGTGCATATTACTGTTAGCGCAATTACTAGTAGCCACAATAAGCTCTGGACAATTATTATTACGTTGTATTAGTCTTGTATCATTTACTTTTTCTTGCTCATATACTTCAAGCTTGCTTTTTAATTTATCAGGTTGAGCAAACTGTTAGGAGTGCAATACCCAAACAGAGAGTTAAGTCTCTAGTAGGATCTATTCAGTTCAATACTGTATCGGAATTTATATGTGAAGTCAAACATAAGTGTTCAAAGTCAAGAGTATGTCATAAGTTGTTGTTGTCACGGCTGTGGTCAAGCTTCTGCCCAGCGATCCCACTAGGTCAGATTTGTCTTAGCATGACTCATGATGTATTTAGTCTTTCCGGAGTCAGACTCCTTTCTGTCTTCATAGCACGTCTTGTTGAATTAGAGATGATAACCTCTTGATCCTGCCTTAGTCATCGAACCAGCCTGTTAGCTAAAGCCCTGCCTCAGCCTAGCTCATAACAGTTGTGCTACTCTAGCTATTGTGTGTGGATTTAAGGTCTAAGCGACGTCACAAGTGAATGGGCTAGGGTATAACCATAACAACAAACTAGCTGCTACTGTCGCCTTAGTTCTAGTGAGCGCAATTTTTTATGAATAACTAACCAAAAAAACAACAACCCACATTGACTGCAGTCAACATCAACGGTGTTAGTTCCACTAGATAGACAGCAGTATAGCATGAGTATCCTATTGCCTTTCAATAATAAGCAAAATTCTTAGGTTTTAAATCCTCTGCTCAGAATGTAATATCTTTGCAGTAGTTTTAAAGTTATCATAAAAGAATATTGTTAACGTCCCTCCCCCATGCCGAGACGCATCTATTGTTTTTAGCATCTCAAGTCTCTCCCTCGCAAGTACTTAAAGTCCCGGTTAGAATATTAGTGTTCTTTGGACATTTGCCCTTAGGATTCTGGTCTGCAGCAAGAAAAATACGGTCAGTGTTGGTCATACTGTCGATCATTCCGTTCGCAGCATCCAAACCCGCTTCAGCTTTGCACCCCTGCATCATTGCCGCCTTCCAAGTAATTCGGCGCATTTAGACGACAGTTCCGTGAGCACAGAAGATTGTCTCAAGCTTTGGGGACACTTAGCCTTCGAGACTATACACTCCGAGTCTCTCCGGGTAAAGAAGTGGGCGATGGGTCTTGACTTAGTGCGCTTATGTGGTGTTGCACTGTATTTTACACTAAGCCGAATAGATTTGAAATGTGGCGTTCTTCTCGAACTTTCTATGGCTGTCACGTGCCGACCATTTCTGGAGCAGATCTCTCATTGTTGCCTAGAGCTGCTCGTTACTGTCCCATCCCCATCACCACATTCGCTAGTATGGACCGAGCCAGCCAGGTGCTGGCGGAAGCCCTCGATAGAGATGGACCTAGTTTATACCGTGCCTTAGCAGAAAGGAGCGATGTCGCTCGCTCTACCCTCCATCATCGTAGACACGGACGAGAGTTAATGAAGAAAGGCCCAACGCCAGAAATACCTCACCCCAGAAGAAGAAAAAGCTATGGTTAAGTTTTTGTTACTGATGTCTAGTCTTGGGCACCCTCTAGGAATAAAGTTCATACCTTCGCTAGCCTTCAGTATCGCTCGCGGGCGATTCACGGCGATCAAGCCATCAAGCCTCCAGGCAAGAACTGGGCTCGGGCCTTCGAGAAGCGCCATCCAGAACTCAAAGCGAGAAGAGTCAGAGCGATTGACTGGAAACGTCACGAGAATAACATATATGATAAGAGTATAGAGTGGTTTGAGGTGATTGGAAAGGTACTGCAGTATCCGGTTACTCGGCCAGAGAATGTATACAATATGGACGAGACGGGAGTTATGCTAAGCAAGCTTGGCTCCGTTAAAGTTCTTGTAGGTTAAGCGCACAATGGTGACTGCGATCGAGTGCATAAGCGCTGACGGGAGGTCGCTGCTACCTCTGATAATCTGGCCAGCTGTAACCCACCGAAGCAACTGGACCACGTACCTCACCCCTGGATGGCATTACGGACATTCTGAAAACGGATATAATGACTCTAAAATCAGCTTAGAGTGGCTCACGCGTGTTTTCGATCCCCAAACCAAAGGACTGGCTCAGCTAACGTAGCTTTGATTTCAAGCAACCAAGGCTATGTACATGCCTCGATATCTGCTATAGTGTTGTATAAGGCATCACAGCGAGTTCCAGCGCGGATTCCTGGTACAGTAGCTAATGTAAGTTGGTCTTTGGCTTGGCGTTATTGTCACCAGCCACATTTGCTTAATGAGATGCGTGGCGTTGTTGCTGAGTCAACCAAAGCGCCCAGCTTTCGGTTGATCCGTCAGTTAGCGCGACAGCGACATTTGTCGCGTACGGCTATGTCGATATCGCCAGCGGATGTAAAGCAGCATCAACACGTCACGCCGCCCTCAAGTTTTACAAACCAGCCTTTGACGCCTCCGCTGACCGACAAGAGGCCTTTTACGGGGACCCTTCGCGTCATCGCGCTCTTCAGACAAATCAAGAAGGAAGGACCACCAAGCAAGGCACGTGGATAGAGTTTCTCATGAATAGTCAAAGTCAAAGTACCCCTCAAATGTCTCGGCACGGAGGGTGTCTCGCTACGCAGGGAGGGACGTTGGCAGCTTGTCAGTGGTGATGAAATAGACAATTTCAGGCGACAATTTTGTCGCCTTATTTGAAGATTTCTTGATGCCATGATGGCTTAAATGCTCCATTTCCTCATGATAGTCCATTGAAGAAAACTCGCCCTATGAGAGCCTCCTGTCCGTCAGTATCCCTGGAGAACACCAAGTCCAGAAATGTACACGAAGTCAGCCCAGGTAATTAAGACGCGCGGATCGGCGCCTCTTCTTTGGCGCTCCTTCGCCTGACCCCAATCTGCATCGTCTCAAGTGACGTACTTGATGTTGAGCACGCCCCAACCCCTTTCGAGGAAAGGGGTGACCTACCAAGACATTGCAAGGATAGGAGAGTACACCGTGGAGGAGCTGTTGCGAGCAGCAGAGCACTGGTGCAATCGGGGACGCACACTTGTAGACGAAGACAAGACGGCAGAGAGTTACGTGAGAGCTATCCTTTGGGCTACAATCCTTGGAGAGTGCTATTCGGATTTGAGACGAAGTCGCAGCAGGAACGACTAATGGTGTTAATCTACCTTGTGACTCTTGCCGAGTTGAGGTTGGATATTCAACGCAAGAATGGAGACATTGCCTCGCGGTTGATTCAAAAGATCGAGGGCTTACTTAGTGGTCCATTACGGGATCATAACGTTGACCACCATGCACAGGGACTCACTAGCCATATTGGGCTAGGGCTGAGGGCTTGTAAGCGTCGCAATTGCTGCCGGAGGAGCCCTCCTCGAGAATCTTGGATGTCTTGGAGGAGGACTCGGAAGAGAGAGATCTCAAAGAAGAAGGGCTAGCAATCTGTATGGGTGTCGGACGGCACGTCGGAAGTCATTTTCGTATATAGATTGATTTGGCTAGCACGTCCTGTCGCCATGTTCTGTTTGGAGTTTAGGCGGAGGTGACCCTTTTAAAAGCCTCGAAAAGCTGATAACCACATGGTCACGAAAGAAGGGACACTACCTTACGCTTCGCAAGTTGTCTTCGTGATAAACAAGTAATTAACAATTTCATGTTATCTAGAAACAATTCATTCAAAAAGTTATTTTGACCAGAGGATAATTAGCACCTCCAATACGACTTCCATAATCCATGCGGCTGCATAAAAGACTCGGATAGACACCGGCCTGAGAAAAACATCAACCACCTAACCACCTAACCATCACATTGTGCGTTGGTTGTGTGGAAAACTTGGTGTTTTGATTATCTGAGTCTTATTTTCGGGCCGTTGTGGGTCTTTTATGCAGCCGCATGGATTATGGGAGTCTTTTACCCTTCTTTAAAATGCAGTAATCACCTTTACTAAGCTCAGCATATTCTAAACCTATATCATACTTTTAACCTACTAAGGTGAGGGCCCGCTAGCGGGGCGGAGTCGGTGGAAAAGACAGATTGAAGCCCTCCTCGCTGCCACAGAACCCGCGATAGTACCGCAAATGAGGGTATGGTGAAGGAGGTGAAGGGATTGGAAGAGACAACAGCGGAGTCGGGTCGAGCAAGGATGAGGCGGAGGGGTGCAGAGCAAAGAAGAGGCGGATGAGCGGGTAGCGGGTGTCGAAAGGGTTACGTAGCGATAATAGACGGTTGTTGAACCAGTGCCAATGAAGTGCATATATTCGGGGGTTAATGATGTGCTTGTCATCTTTGGACGTCCAGCATCCAGACAAACAACGGGATGCAGCTTAGTCTAACTGCCATGACCTGTTTTCTGGCGCTTCTGGCTCCTTCCTGCTGGTCGTCCTCCAAGGCCCTACGCTCCAGGCAATCTCCTCCAGACCCTCCGATTTCCAAGTTGAGAAAAGGCTCCTTGTGGCAATTCTCTGCGCGGATCCTAGCATCTGGATTAAGGGCCAGAAGCTTCCGAAGGAACCCGTGTAATGCGGGCGACATAGATTTCAGCGGAAGGTCCAATTTCTCTGCCCACTCGGCATCTTGAGCCACACAAATCAGACCCACATATGCGGCACATTGCTCCTCGGGGGGTCGTTTTTCGTCAATGTAACGAGGAGCGCTTTGTAGAGTAAGCTCAGAGCACACGGCACCAGCGCACCAAATATCAACCGGCTTGTAGGAAGGCTGCTGCCGGTAGCCATCAGTGCGGTGACGGTGCAAATGGATGGCCTCCTCCCAATACTTCGGGCTATGACGATCTCGGAATCTGTGTTCCCATATCTCAGGAGGGCAGCACACTGTTGTGTAAGGTCGATCCGTATGATTTACAACCGTGGCATACCCTCCCAACTCAAAGTGAAATGGCTTTAAGCTCTTGACGAGCACATTATCCAGGCAGATCTGTTCATGCACAAGGTCCAGGTCATGCAGATACTTCACTCCGTCAGCAGTTGACCCATTATCTTGCTTGCGTCGAGATAGGAACAGGGTAACTTGCTGAACCAGTCACGGAGGGTCCCAACAACTGGGTCAGTGATGAAGACTGTGGTGCCCAGATAAACAACTTCATCCTTAATTTCGATTAAATGTTTCTGATTAACGTCAGCGTCCCGGTAAGGGCAATCTGCACAATTGAGCTTACATTTTCCTTTTCTTCAGCAGCCCGTCGGACGAAGTAGGGTTTACAACTGGGGCTCAGGCTAAAAGTACGTCACACGTACTAAGGCGGAGCGACAGCATCAAGACTGCAATCAGAATTCATATTGTTCTGAATTGGAGTTCTCAATGTCAAGGAAATGGAGTACAACCCCTGGAACAGTGCCTGGCTGAAAGGTGACACAAGCTGGAGAGCTGTTGTCTTATAGGTTTGTTTCTCAATGTTTGCAACAGAATACTCATAGACTTTGCTATCATCAAAAATATGTTCTAACAACTGACAAGGCGGGGAGAGTCCTCGGTTGCTCAAAGGATCACATCATCTTGAACCTTGAGCTTGGTGAATTCATTGTTGAGCATCAGTGGTGGTATTTGGCTTGTGGTATCTGGCCTTGTGGTCAATACACCGAAATGCATGAGTGAAAAGAAGGAACGGCCAAGGCTGACATGACTACCGTATCTTAGCGTCTTGGCAGACAATATTGCACTATAGCTCGCAACATTGCGGCTCCCCATGCAACATTACTCCTTCACGTGCGACATAGCACCCCACTGTGCAATTATGCTCTCCATGGCCTACTCAGCACGGCCTAACTCTTTTCTCTTCAAAGAGCGCATCTTTCTGCTGTTGGCCATCCGCGGCATCAAATAGGTCACTATGATTCTAAGTCTCACACATCATTTAAGGTCGGGTATACGGAACAATCGCATAACATATCTCGGTAGGCTTGCCCAATTCTGATCACACATACGCATGGGCGATACTAAATATATTCTCAAGTATTGGCGGTTAGGCGACGCGATCGAAAGAGATGGAGCTCTGAGCTCGGAGTCCGATGTGCTTGATGCGATCGGTAGATTCACGTCCAAAGAAGCCCTAAAATTCCGCATCGTCGCCGGAGAAGCGACTAAAGCACCGAGATCTAGCATGCTCGAGGCAAAGCCCGTCTGGACAAGATCAAAAGTCGTCGTGGGCATTGACTTATGGCTTGTATGGTATTCACCGATGGTACCGGCTCCATAACAACGGCTTGACCAGCTAGCGGTTGGTATGGGGCTCTGTGGGATATCTGGCGTCGATTGTTCTTGAGAAGCCATCTGATTGCGCTCGTGAGCCGCTGCTCTTCTATATTCTCACAGTGGTGAAGACTCTTTGCGCTCACAGCAACCCCTGGTTGACATTTGAACGAGAATGCTGAGTAGAACAACCCCTATGCCTCTGATATAGTTGACGGTGAAGAAAGGGTGAGGGAGAAGTATCTTAGACGCTTGTGAGTCTCTGGTGCAGGGGGAAGGTGCTTTAGGTCAGTTGGCTCATCTGTGTCAGTGAAAAAGTCGATCATATAATGATGGCACGTTGGAGATAATTGCAAATGCACATTTATCAGAGTTTAAACCCCTCAACTGAAATTGTGACCTTTTCCTCAGATCGCTAAGAAGATCCATGTGGAGAGAGGAAACTGGTAGGTATACCATGCAACGCTGACTTCACCCTTCCATGACTTGGCCCGTCCCCAACTCAGCGCACTGCCGCCAAGCATCCGAAGGTGGTGGGAGAGTTGAGTGTCATCCGAAAGGCTTTGCGATCGTTTGACCGGGTCAAAACTGGCGTCGGGAGGATGGCCTCGTCGCACAAGCAAAATGTCCGCCTCAGACATCCAGTGACGTTAATTGATGGCCCTGCAGGGAGCCAATATTTGTTTCAGGTTACTCTGGTGGAACAACCCTAGCTGTTTAATAAAGTTTCCTCGAGCTGTGTGATTCCCCCCTGGGCTGTCGTCGTCGGCGACCTGTGGAACCTTATCTTTGAGAAGTTTGCACAAGTCTTTTTTGGTGGCCTTCGGGTGAAAAGGAACCTGGTGAGACTTTAAGGCAGCCACAAGCTTCTCTTTTGAAAGGTTTTCGTATGCGGTGCCCGCTATGGCTGGGGTCGCTATGGCTTCGGGGAATAGGGCACAGCTGCTAATGATCCGGGCTTTCTCGATGGAGGTCATCATCGTACCGCTCTCCTTCAACAACTTGGCGAAGATGCTGTAAACAGGGTGGTTCAAGTCTTCATTGGATATCTCTGGGTAGTGTTCCTGTTCCCTGAGACCTGCAATGCTCCGACCCATATGCGCTGCCGTGTAGAACTGGCCACCCACTGCTAGACAGTCTTCTGGAGTGAATACAGCGTGCGGGAAGCTTGGAGGCATTACCCTAAAGAATATGTCAGCGAAAAAGAAGACTCAGTCACCTTATGTCTAGCTAGCTCACAATAGATCTCCAGCTCGTAATTCAACCTTTGCCCAGCCACCATCGTAACATTCTGGGGTTTGCGACCCAGCCTGGCTTAACCAATGCACAGTTTGAGGAGTAACATTCCGTGGAAAATACCATATCTTCCGTCCAGACAGGATCAATATCCATGTGACGGCACCACCTGTGTCCACGTGAACCGTAGAGATGGCGTTTTTCTGTGAGGCCAGAAAAAACTCCTTTGGCTGTTCCGCTTTCCAGTTGGACTGAGTTTTGCCTTTGTCAGGTAGGCTTTGAGCATCAGTTCTAGTCTGAAGGTCCTTCAGTATGATGGCTTGTGGACTGAATTGAAGTTTAGTACGGTTTTCAATGTCAAGGAAGTTGAGTACAGCGCTGCGATCAGCGCCTGGTTGAAAGGATGAAACGAGCTTCTTAGCCGTTGTTGGATAGGTTCGTTTATCGGCGTCTGCAACAGAATAGTCATAGACTGAGATTGAAGCCTTCTCATCATCAGAAATATGTTTTAAGAACTGTGGCATGCCAAAACTGGGGTGAGAGCCAAGGCTGGGAGAGTCCTTAGTTGCTCGATGGAATAGTGGGATGGTGAACGATTGGTCAAGAGCTTGGTTGAGAGATTCCATATCCCTCAAACGGGTCATGTCATCTTCAGGAAGGTCAAGAAGCACATCGTGAAGTTTGCTCAGAACTGTAAGCTTGCTGGATTGACGGCCGAGATTCTGTGCCACTAGTCGACTTGCAGTGTCCTGTCTTGTCACCCCGAAGCTTGCGACTTCTTCCAGTCGTTGGAGAAAATCGTATAGCTCTCTTCCACCCAGCCCATCTGATGTGTGGAACTTAGGATCATAGTGGCCCCATTCAATTGGTGGATCGAGGGGAAGCTGTTTGGCTCTTTTTCTTGAGTCCTGCACAGATGTCAGGCGCCTCTTGCGCTTATCATCTGAAATAGAACTCATGGTTTGAAGTTGGAGTAATGCAAGATAGTGATCCACTTATGGCCAACAGTAAGGATTTGTTCTAATTTAGAATCTGAGGGAGGCGCAGTGTTGCGTGGAGATGTACAATGTTGCGCGGAGAGACGCGGTGTTGAGCGGAAGAAAACGCGTGGGTCACATGACCCGGAAACTAAAAATCATCTTCCTCGTGACACAGCGTTGCGTGGAGAGGCGCAACATTGCGTAGACAGGCGTGCAGCATTATATTGCAGGTGCAACGTTACCTGCCAAAGGTAATCCATCCCGCTATCTAAAGCAATGGAGGAGCCCAGTTAAGTTTTGTATCCATGCATTTGCTTGTGGGCGGAAGGCATCTGGTACGAGATGTGGCACAACGTTCAAGCTGCTTCAATGATGGTGGTGCTTGAACGTTTCCTTTCATGTACATAATCATAGCGAAGCAAGCAATCCCTTTGCTAGTGAACAGGTTCTAGATAAAGCCATTGACTAGGTGAATAGCTCAAGGGGTGAACACGATACGGTCATGAGCATTGTAGGCTGCACAATGCCAGCAGCGTATGACCGCACCCCTCTAGGCTCCATTAACGGCAACCGAAGGACCAAGCGCACCATTACCAAGTCCTTGAAGCAACGCTCCATAGAAATTGAGGAGGAGAGCGCGACAAATCACCGCAAGAGGCAGTTGGCTGACATTTGGGAGATACCCAGCACGGCGGAAGCTACCTCCACCCCCGCCACAACGACCTCATCCTTCCGCCTCCGCTGCCTCCAGAATCTATCGCAGGGCATCTGAAGATGGGGAGTCGAGAGCTCCGAAACTACAGGCACCGCTACCTCCACCAGCACCTAATGTCAAGACACCAAAACTTGACGACTTCACAGCACAATACCATGAATTCACGCGACAAAGTTGTGGCCTCCATGCTTCCGGACCTACAGACATGGAAGTACGACGTTCTTGCCATACAGGAACCCTGGAGGAAACCTTTTGAAGCCAGCACTCACCACCCCTGCAAGGACCGCTTTCGCCTGGCATACCCTACTAACTCAGACCCGGAACTTGGGCCTGTGTTTCTTTGTGAACACGCCTCTAGACAGGACTCAGTGGACCTTCAAAGAGCATTTCAAAGACCTTATCACCCTGAACCTACGATACATGGGACCTGGAGGGACAATACCTGGTAGTTGGGGACCTCAACCTTCACCACCCGACATGGGGTGGCCTGGACGTCGAGGAGAACAGGGAGGCGGAGCAGCTGCACCTGGAGCCTCAGGGAAGACAACAGTGGGATAAGCTCGACACGGAGGCCTTTCGGAAGGCCCTCGCCGCCCAGCTCACGGCCTCAACCCCTGGGACAATGGAGCAACAAATGGAAGCCATTACGGAGGCTCTACGCATGCCATCCAGAAACGTGGATTTGCCGCATCAGCTTCGAGAGCTTCTTCCCCTTCTTGTTACGGGCCTTGCAGTAGATGGCCCACGTCTCCTCTGTCTGTTCCCTCTGCCACCTCTCCGGACCCTGTTCACCTCCCGGATGACTTCCTTGGCCGCTGGGCCGAACCCTGGCTTTGACCACTTGCTGGGCCGGGCGACAGGGACCGCCGAGAACGGGTGGAGGCGGCATCTACAGACCCGAAAGGCCTCTGAAAACTCGCGAAGTGGGCGAGGAACAGGGGAGAGGGGAGTCGGAACTCAGGCTTTCACCACAGCTTTACAGTGCCCAGACGGGACCCTAGCTCTGGAACCTAGCGACAAGGCGGAACTACTTCGAACTACTTGCTTCCCGACCTCTCCCAGAGCAGACCTCAGCGACACGGAGAACTACCAGTACCCGGAACCGGTGCCAATGCCGCCAATCACGGAGCGCGAACTCAGCAACGCCATCCTCCAAGCGCCAAGCAACAAGGCCCCCGGCCTGGACGGCATACCGAACCGCATCCTCCACCTCGCACTACCCGAGATCCTCCCGCTGCTCCTGCCGCTATACAACCAGTGTCTCCACGACGGAACGCACCTGGGAGCGTTCAAACGCTCCATCACGGTCCCCTTCCGGAAACCGAACAAGGGGCATTACAGGATGGCGAAGGCCTACAGGCCGGTGGCGCTTTTAAACACGCTATGGAAAGGACTGGAGTCAGTGATAGCCAGAAGAATGAGCTGGATGGCGGAGACCTAAGCACTGCCGGCTTCATGAACTGCTGAACGTGTTTGGTTGCCACCCTTGCTATTTTTCGCAAGGTCTGGAACAAGCCAGTCATTCTGCACATAAGCTCAGTAGGAGAGAGGGGGGCAATCCACCAGATCAACGATGTGAGCCTCTATTGGAGTAGACATAAAGATGACCATCTTTTCCTCCTTGGTCGTCGAAATTCGCAGCCTACGACACTCTTCTACCAGCGCCTACAGCTTGGCGGAGCTATTATTCATATGCTGAATCTGCGCCAAGCTGAACAAGTCACCACCTCCACCGACCTTATCCTTGATGTCCTGCACCGTCCAACTCCCCTCATAGTCCATCAAGCCGGGAACTCCTGCGTAGACCCTTGCCATTCGAAGGTGGTTGAGGAAGAGGAGAGGGCGAGAGTTATTGCCTGTGCTAAGGGCCTCCGCTTGCCGACGGATGCATTCCTGTTCCATCCGTTGATGAAATGAAACGTAGAATGCTTCCCACCGGGTATGCCACCCATCAACAAAGTCGAGCTTGACCTGTTCGGAAATCATCCTCGGGACGTTGAGCAGGGTGTGGCCGCGGAACGTTGTCTCTGCCGATCGTTGAATCATGTACGGTTCCAGCATCTCGGCGAGCGCTTGCGCCTGGGAGGCCATGACTTGGTCCGCAGCTTCGTTGCTTACATCCGGGGCTTTATGCAGGTTCCGGGCGGCGGTGTTGTACCGACGCTACCTGGCCCCTTTGGCAGAGGGGTCCCGGTCATGAACCACATAGCCGTTCAATGACGCGCGCAAATTTCAGACGAGAGAGGACCCTCTTCCTACCGTCAACCTTCTCCAAGCGTTCCATCACACGGGTTTGCAAGCTCTCCTTGGTCGTGAGGACTACCACCTTGTATAAGGAGGGTTCGCCGCTGCCGGTGTGCCAAAACGTGCCGTCGGTCTTGACCAGCAGGTCGGCGAACAAGGCGGTCTTGTCGGCATGTGACTTCCGTACCTCAAGGTATTTGGGTTCGACGGACTTCTCAAACTCGGCCTCCCACACACTGATCGTCCCCGTGGGAACTATGATCAGGGTCGGCAGGTTCGGGAACCTCTTGCGAAACATGATGGGACTTCGCAGGGATTTTGGGCAGGGACCAGGTTCAGTGCGTCGTGGAGAATAGGACTTCGGCGTGCATGTCTTGTGCGCCGTGTGGGCGCGCATGATCTTGGAGGTCGTGGCGAGTGCAACCATCACTGTCATCGTCTTGCGCCATACACTTCAGTTAGCTCAGACCTGGTGTTGGGCCTTCAGAACCTTGTACAGACCTTCCCGAGTCCCATCTCATTCCCCAGCAGTGCACCGCGCTGGCGTTTGTCTGCCTTCAGCAGGAAACAAGCACCATGGCCCTGGTAGTCGTATGGTTGTCGACGAAGCCAGTCCACATGTGTAAAGTGGCATGAATCTTGCTCCGCCGACGGCTGTTGAAAGAGGTCACAAATGGTTGGCCAATCCTCAGGGTTCCACTGATCGACATTGTCCTTCGCCCTGTACATGTTTGCAATCGAATAGTGAGTTTGTGAAGAGCGGTGAGAAGGGTAGAAGGAAATGTTGAGACATGCTTACATTGTTTGATCAAACGCATCATAGCCACTCCTTTCCACCACCTCCTGTTGTCGGATCTCCTCTCATCCAACCTCGTCCTCGTCCCGCAGATCATCGTTCATACATTGGACTGGGGGCTTCCTTGTGTCGTCCAGAACAATCGGCTGGTCTGTCGTCTGCATCACCATTTACGTCCCCAGCCAACTCTTCGTGAAGGTGAGTGGCATCGACTGTGTTGAACGTCCCTGGGCGCTTGCGATGACGGTAGTCGTTCCGATGAGCACCGGGGGCGGTTGCGATTGAATGCCGTTATCTTCGGACATCTTTTCGTCGGACGTCTTTGTGGGTATTGCTGCAGCAGTGCTGCCGCTGACGGTGATTCTTGCTTTCTTCATGGCCCAACGGTTCTCTGAATTCTCGTCAACCGTTGAAGGGGTTGAGTTCGGATTAGGTTGATCGGCTTCGGCCATGCCTTGGCTCATCGTCAGCGAGCGTTCCCTCAAAGGCAAGCTCTGTGCAGGAGACGCGACCTTGTTGGCTCGCTGGTTTTCGACTGGCTCGATTATGGGTGGTGTCGATGGCGAAGTTGTAGTCTGTTTGAGGGATGAAGGCGCCATAGCCAGATTTGAGCAAATATCTGCGAGGTCGCCGGTGGATGAATCTCCCGAAATGATAGCTGGCTCCGGAGCTGGAGCGGACGCAGGAGCAATCGCGGAAACAGTCGCGGTTGGAAATTTTGAAACCGAGGTTTTAGGAGCAGTGGAAGTGGTAGGTGAACAACCACTGGAGACGGGAGGGTCGATGGGAGGTGAAATGCTGGCGTTTGGGCCAGGGAATGTACAGGGAGACATGAGAGGAGCTGCGTTCGTTCGCACATGAGACGAAGAACGACGCAGGTCATGTTTGCTGGTCTGGGTTGAGGAGTCCGTGAAAGTATTCTGGAAAATATTTCATGGCACTATAGTCCACACGGATGCGCTTCCTATAGGCTCTACTAACCACGCCAAGCTCTCACGCAGAACTTGACCGTTATCGATAGGCCGGTTGAAGTAGTCTAACATGGCTTCCATCGGCCTCACAGTTGGACAAGTCTCTGTTATTTTTGCAAATAAGTCTTTGATGCCCAGGCCCGAGGGTACAACTTCTGTCCATCTTTGCAGGGAGGCGATCAGGATAAGGGTGTGTGGCAAGGATTTAGTTAGCCGCGGTTCGCCTTTCGGGGCGGTTTATAGATACAAGTAGGTGGACGCCTCCTATGCAGCTAAGCGATGTTAACTACAAAAGGTTAAAAACTGACTGTCTGCCCCGAACGGTTCCAAAAACAGCCCTTGGGGGTTCTTCATTCGATCTACCCGCACCATCAACCGTGTGTATCGGTGATGTGTTCTCGGATCCTCTCTTCATTGTTCTCGTTTCCCCCACCTATGCTGTTGTTATTCTGAGATTAATGTGATCATTATTGTCGTCATAACTCTGATCCTCACTGGTGTCCAATGATACATCCGAATCACCATCGCAAAGTATCAATAAAGTGGGTTTGAGTATATTTCTGAAGCCCTTCCGCGTTGGGCTTTACTTTGAAGATGTAGGTCAACCATGCGTGCACGACTAGTCGTGTGAAGAAGGCAGCTACGACACACAGTATAGTAGTGCGAGGCCATACTCAGAGAGGTTCCATGTCTCCCTTTACTAAAGACGCTTCGTTCCTTCCTCCTAGCTACGCAGCTTCGCAGTTGCAGGCCGCTCCACGTTCCTCCCAGCTCACTATAGCTGAACCAGCTGAAGCAAGAACTCAGACAAAAGCATTTCGCGTTCTACGAAGGCTCCAAGATGATTGCTACTGTTGTTCCCGGCGGTCTCGACACATTCCAGAATCTAGAGGAGCAAGAGAAGGTGCATTGGCGCCAGCTTGCTATCGACACAGTTGGAAAGAAATGCGCCAACAGTGGACAAATTGCAGTTGCCGCTGGACACTCATGTTGCGTGTAGATACTTAGCCAACGGCTGTGGTCACAATGTTTGATTTTGAAGATACGGCTTAGCTGTTATGATAAATCACAATTGGACCCTTTGAGACTCGATTT
>JAMYGW020000027.1:2500-7500 GCA_025617375.2 Acarospora socialis
TCAACTTACCCGACGACGACCTTGATCAGAGGTGGGTAAGCTTGCAGTCACATCAAATGGGGATGAATTTGCCCGGCGCTGATCACAGTCAGCGCCGGGTAAGGGTCCCGCACGGGCAGGGTCGGTACTTCCACTTGGCGGACGATTCCGTCACAGGTGGGTAAGCTCGCTCGAGATGGGTTGAGGGTGTTGCTCGACGGGGAATGCTGTCACAGGTGGGTAAGTTGGTGGTGTGAAGATATCACTTGGATGGATGGTCTTGAGATATCATTGCCGTGGTCATCACCGGGTAAGCCGGTGACCGAAGCTCGTGAGACTTCTCACCGCGGGGTCGGTGTGCGCTTTTGAGGTTGTCTGTCACAGGTGGGGTCACTTTGTACATCAACCCCTCCTCGATGTTTCTGACCCGGCACTGATCACGCTGATACCGATCGTTCGTCACAGGGTAAGCCCGCGGCTCGCGAAGCGTGTGAGGGCCCGTCGTGGCAGGGTAAGTTTCACCTGCCTGTGCACACCTGCACTTGCGCCCAAACGCCATGCGCACTGTGGTCACCGCCGGGTAAGTCTTGCCCGCGTGCACACCCGCACTTGCCTGCGCACCGCAGTCATCGCCGGGCAAGTTTCGCCCGCGCATGCGGTTGGTGGCCGCGGTCACCCCCGGGTGGAGTCCCGCAGGGTAAGTGCACTTCGCTCGGGGGCCGCTTGGTGTGACACAAATCACTGTGAGGTAAGCTGCAGCTCATCGGACGTCTGAGCACGATCACAGGTGGGTAAGTGTCTTCGGCACCAAAGCTGTTCGCATTTGCGGTCACGGCCGGGTAAGCGCGCGCTGCATGCAACCCATTCCGCCTGGCCGACACCGGATCTTTGTCACCGGCGGGTAAGCTGCACCCCGTTTGACCGAGACCCCTGTCACGGTCGGGTAAGGTCTGCGGTCCCCGGCCAGTTGACCTTCATCACAGGTGGGTAAGTGCACTTTGCACGAGAGCCGCGGGTCACAGGTGGGTTAGACCGAGAGCGCTTACCTGGCGACGGTGGTCACGTCCGGGTAACGACCTGCGACACCTTCGCTTACCCGGCGTCGAATTCTGCTCACGGCCGGGTGAGGTCTATCTCATTGTCGCGAAGCTGGTCATGGACGGGTAACCTCATGTGCGACACCTTCCCCTTGCCCGGCACTGATGGCACTTCCGAAAGCTGTCTGAATGTGAAAACTACTGCAAGAGATAAGACTGAAAATCAACATGGTGTTGATTCAGATGAACAATCAATCACACAACTGTGATCTTAATCAACAACTTTGAGTTTTCTACTCATACGACGTATATCAACGTCCATTGTCATCATGCACAGAAAGTCACATCACAGAATTGTATTTGCAGAAGGTCAAAACTGTCTTGTGAGACCTCACGCGGCTGATATGCTGAGTAAGTCAGCCTTCACAGGGGACAAAAGCACACACTTTCTCCTTTGACAAGGGCCGACGACAACACTATCTACACATCCCAACCACAAAAGTCCATTATCACGTAGCTGCCAAGACCTGCGAGGCACTGAGTGAATGTTGAGTGAAGGGAATGATCGAATTCTAGACTAGACAAACAGGTAACTGCCTACCAAGTAAAAGACTTAAGGCTGAAGAGAAAAGGAAACACTTTGGGGGGCCAAGCCAGAGACTTATACCCTAGCATGGCCGGGTAACCGGAAGTGAAAACATGCTTTTGACGTCAAGAATAACACAGAAA
Organism: Acarospora socialis; assembly: GCA_025617375.2. NCBI lineage: Eukaryota > Fungi > Ascomycota > Lecanoromycetes > Acarosporales > Acarosporaceae > Acarospora > Acarospora socialis. Next base: position 4,246 of record JAMYGW020000027.1, read on the forward strand.
ACACCCACTAAGCTGACTGAGCTGCAGGCGAGAGTGAAGTGAATAAACATAGGAAAATCCTTCCAATCCTCCTAGTCCCCACAGCTTACCCTGCTGCGATCCTGTACCTCTGACGTCTTTCCCGTCTGTTTCCCGTCTATGTTGTTTGCCCGGCCCCGACTCTGTGGAGCCTGGAGGTCATTGCTGGGTAAGACCCGCTGCACCCACGGCGGCTGTCGCGGTCACGGCCGGGTAAGTCTCGTCCGCCCGCCCGCCCATGCAGTTTGCAGTCAATCGCCCTCACCACCGGGTAGGGACAAGTTCTGGCGCGCCTACATGCGCACCATCCTCAACCCAGGGTAAGCTCCGCCCGCCCAGGCGGTTGCTGTCGCGGTCATCGCCGGGTAACCCTCCCCCGCACCCGCACCCACATGCCACGCGCGTCACCCTCATCACAGGGTAAGTGCTGCCCGCCTGCGCACACCTTGGAGCCGCACGCACCTGCATGGTTACAGTGGCTGCGGTCACTGCCGGGTAGGTCTTGCCCGCCCACGCACCCACACCCCACACACTCGCAACCACCCGCATCGCGCACCACCTTCACCGCAGGGTAAGCCTCGCCCACCCATGCAGCTTGCAGCCGTCACGCTCATTGCTGGGTAAGTCTCACCCGCACGCACCCACCCGCCGGCCACGCCAATCGCCGTCATCGCAGGGTAAGCCTCGCCCGCGCATGCGGTTAGTGTATCGTCGCGGTCACCGCCGGGTAAGGGACGCCCGCGCCCACCCACGCACCCACGCCGCCCGCACGGCCACGCAAGTTTCGCCCACCTGCGCGATTTTCGCAAAAGTCCCCTCGATCAGTGCCGGGTAATTCCCACCGAGCGAAATCCGATCCGCACCAAAAGTGGGCGATTTCAAAATTTTCGCACTCAAAATCGCCTCGCGTCAGACATTTTCCCGCACCGCCACAATTGCGCGCGCAAAAGCAAGCTAAACAGGATCGGTGGGTTTTCGAAAGAGGGCCCTGGGCCTCTAGCAAGTGATGCAAAAGCGTCCCATAGGCCGGCGTGCCACAGAGACACTGGAAGAGTCCGTCGGAAGGTGTCTCTGCCGCGAACCAAGCCACCCTCCTAGTGATATTGGCCCTACCCCGCCTGGGCTCGCACCCGGGGGTCACCGATCACTTGGAGGTAGTTGGCGGCAATCTTGGGCACCCGTAGGTTACCCATAACCTATGGGCGCCCAGTCGCACCCCTTGGCACGTCCGTTGCGCTCCATCCCCGAAGACTGCACCCTAGCCACTTAACTGTGTGTGTTTGACAGGTGCACCTCCGGGGGTGTAAGTGCAGGATGTCAGTGTCGCTTGCCGGGGCCTTGGGTCCTCTTTCACCTGTCCGTGTCTCTCAAATTCGACCCGTGGGCGGGGTCCCCTGTCCGTTTCTCAAAACCTGACCCGTGGGCGGGGTCATTTGGTGTCCCATGGTAGCCTGACCCCTTAACTGCGGATCGAGTTCAGTTACGCCAGTGCCCAAAGGGCCAGGCGGCTTCGATCCAGGTGGGTGGTCGACTACCCGTGTGGCGGCTGTCCCGACAGACCCTCTGGTCCGACGGTGGCCGCTGCATGGGTGCCTGAAGATCCGTAGGTTTCGTGCCTGCGGGCTCTGACGGAGTCTGTGGATGGTTGGCCGATGGCAAACATTATTCGCAAGACAATTGGGGGCAAGCCCAAGCCGATAGCCGCCCTCGGGCGTGATCAGCGAACGGTATCCTCCTCCTGAGAGGCGTATGCCGCAGTGTCACCGGGACATGGCCCTCACGGGTCCGAGGTGACCTCTGTGGCGGACCGTCTTTTGGGGATCTCAGTGGGGGCAATTGGATGGCCTGGAGGGACCTACCTGTTGAGCGGCAACGCTCCGGTGTGTGTTCCCGGGCCGGGTGCCGACTGCGGTCCACCCCGATCACTTAACTGTCCTGGCCCCTTCGGGGGTTCATCCCGGGAGGCTGGCGCCTGTCGTCGCAGCCCGGGTTCACGGTAGTTACCTGGTTGATTCTGCCAGTAGTCATATGCTTGTCTCAAAGATTAAGCCATGCATGTCCAAGTATAAGCAATCTATACGGTGAAACTGCGAATGGCTCATTAAATCAGTTATCGTTTATTTGATAGTACCTAACCTACATGGATAACCGTGGTAATTCTAGAGCTAATACATGCTAAAAACCTCGACTTCGGAAGGGGTGTATTTATTAGATAAAAAACCAATGCCCTTCGGGGCTCCTTGGTGATTCATAATAACTCAACGAATCGCATGGCCTTGCGCCGGCGATGGTTCATTCAAATTTCTGCCCTATCAACTTTCGATGGTAGGATAGTGGCCTACCATGGTGTTAACGGGTAACGGGGAATTAGGGTTCTATTCCGGAGAGGGAGCCTGAGAAACGGCTACCACATCCAAGGAAGGCAGCAGGCGCGCAAATTACCCAATCCCGACACGGGGAGGTAGTGACAATAAATACTGATACAGGGCCCTTTCGGGTCTTGTAATTGGAATGAGTACAATTTAAATCCCTTAACGAGGAACAATTGGAGGGCAAGTCTGGTGAACTGACACAGTTCCGGCATGGTGGGCTCCAAGCCCCCAGCTGGCGCCAGCGACAGGCGGTCGTCCCGGGCACTCAGAGAGCCTGGGGCAATCAGCTTAGTGGAGGCTACCCTCCGCGAGGTGTTCGGCACGGGGAAGAGCCATCTTGGCTTCATCCCGTGGCCGGGGGTACGGTACCCCCGGCCTTAACGCGCGCAAGGACGCCGGTGGACGACGTCTTCCACTTGAGGGACGTGCTATACCCGCCCGTCAAGGGCCCGGAGCGATACCCCACCCGGGGCGCTCCCACGGGGAACAACAGGCCAGCAGCCGCGGTAATTCCAGCTCCAATAGCGTATATTAAAGTTGTTGCAGTTAAAAAGCTCGTAGTTGAACCTTGGGCCTGGCTGGCCGGTCCGCCTCACCGCGTGCACTGGTCCGGCCGGGCCTTTCCTTCTGGGGATCCACATGCCCTTCACTGGGTGTGTGCCGGGGAACCAGGACTTTTACTTTGAAAAAATTAGAGTGTTCAAAGCAGGCCTATGCTCGAATACATTAGCATGGAATAATAGAATAGGACGTGTGGTTCTATTTTGTTGGTTTCTAGGACCGCCGTAATGATTAATAGGGATAGTCGGGGGCATCAGTATTCAATTGTCAGAGGTGAAATTCTTGGATTTATTGAAGACTAACT
>JAMYGW020000027.1:15000-20000 GCA_025617375.2 Acarospora socialis
GGAGAGCAAGCAGTATATATCTTCACAAAGGCGCTGGATGAGCAAAGACTCGGCTAGGTTTTGAGAGATGCAGGGCTGCAGGCTCTCAGGGCCTCTACCTTGTTATGTCATCATCGACTTCTTTCTGAAAGAAAAGAAGTCGATGATGACATAGCAGGGCTAGGGGTGGTCGTGAGGGCCTGTGTGAAATGAGCCGCCGAAACGCATCGAGTGGGAGCGATGAAAGTAAGCTCGGACAATACTGTTTCTTGCGCTCCGCGAGGAGATCTTGTTTTTTTCCTTTTGACGTGGTTTCACGGCAGGGTAAGTTAACCATGATGGGGGCACATTTGGCCGTTAGGCCCCGTGTGCTCGCGGAAGCTCGCGACGCTCGCAAGAAGGTTCGACGTTGAGGGAGAACCCTTGCCCGTGAAAGTGCAGGACGAGGCACGGGGAACACCTGTCAGGTGACGATGACCTTGACGGTGCTTTGCTTCCGTTCAGACCCGCCGCCGCAGCAGCTCTTTGTTTTTAGGCAACCATCAGGGTGGGGTAAGTATCTGAAGATCTCACAAAATGCTGTCAGCCGTGCTGATGGCCGGGTAAGAGGTAGAAAGAAGGAAAGAACTTGGTCTCAATCACTCTGTGCAAGTGCAACACCTTCTCGACACTTTCCTGCACCACATCATTTGCGCACATTCACTCGCATTGAAATGGGTCGGAGGACTTGTGAGAAAAGCCACACATGCAGGTGGAAAAGAATGAAGGCCAGAAGCGGGCAGAAGTGGAATGAGGATGACAGTGAACTTGTGAAAAGAAGCAGGCATGACAGGTGTGAAGGAGCAGACACAACAAGGGTGGGGGAGCCAGCACAGCAGGTGTGAAAGAGTCACAGGGCCTCCAGGTTTCAAGGCAAGAGATGTGGGAACAACGGAGCATCTGGGAGCAAAGATGAGGGTGATGTTTGCTTTTGAGCAAATCGCTGCCGGGTCAGATTTGTGCTGATGGGAGCACAAAGTTCAGAAACCATCTCACAACAGGGTAAGGTCTGATGACTGCAGTTGAGTGGTTTGCTGATGGTCAGGAAGGGGCAAGTTGCATGACTATTGAAGCTGTTCATGACAGGGTAACGTATCTTTTATCATTGATCAACTTACCCGACGACGACCTTGATCAGAGGTGGGTAAGCTTGCAGTCACATCAAATGGGGATGAATTTGCCCGGCGCTGATCACAGTCAGCGCCGGGTAAGGGTCCCGCACGGGCAGGGTCGGTACTTCCACTTGGCGGACGATTCCGTCACAGGTGGGTAAGCTCGCTCGAGATGGGGTTGAGGGTGTTGCTCGACGGGGAATGCTGTCACAGGTGGGTAAGTTGGTGGTGTGAAGATATCACTTGGATGGATGGTCTTGAGATATCATTGCCGTGGTCATCACCGGGTAAGCCGGTGACCGAAGCTCGTGAGACTTCTCACCGCGGGGTCGGTGTGCGCTTTTGAGGTTGTCTGTCACAGGTGGGGTCACTTTGTACATCAACCCCTCGATGTTTCTGACCCGGCACTGATCACGCTGATACCGATCGTTCGTCACAGGGTAAGCCCGCGGCTCGCGAAGCGTGTGAGGGCCCGTCGTGGCAGGGTAAGTTTCACCTGCCTGTGCACACCTGCACTTGCGCCCAAACGCCATGCGCACTGTGGTCACCGCCGGGTAAGTCTTGCCCGCGTGCACACCCGCACTTGCCTGCGCACCGCAGTCATCGCCGGGCAAGTTTCGCCCGCGCATGCGGTTGGTGGCCGCGGTCACCCCCGGGTGAGTCCCGCAGGGTAAGTGCACTTCGCTCGGGGGCCGCTTGGTGTGACACAAATCACTGTGAGGTAAGCTGCAGCTCATCGGACGTCTGAGCACGATCACAGGTGGGTAAGTGTCTTCGGCACCAAAGCTGTTCGCATTTGCGGTCACGGCCGGGTAAGCGCGCGCTGCATGCAACCCATTCCGCCTGGCCGACACCGGATCTTTGTCACCGGCGGGTAAGCTGCACCCCGTTTGACCGAGACCCCTGTCACGGTCGGGTAAGGTCTGCGGTCCCCGGCCAGTTGACCTTCATCACAGGTGGGTAAGTGCACTTTGCACGAGAGCCGCGGGTCACAGGTGGGTTAGACCGAGAGCGCTTACCTGGCGACGGTGGTCACGTCCGGGTAACGACCTGCGACACCTTCGCTTACCCGGCGTCGAATTCTGCTCACGGCCGGGTGAGGTCTATCTCATTGTCGCGAAGCTGGTCATGGACGGGTAACCTCATGTGCGACACCTTCCCCTTGCCCGGCACTGATGGCACTTCCGAAAGCTGTCTGAATGTGAAAACTACTGCAAGAGATAAGACTGGGGAAAATCAACATGGTGTTGATTCAGATGAACAATCAATCACACAACTGTGATCTTAATCAACAACTTTGAGTTTTCTACTCATACGACGTATATCAACGTCCATTGTCATCATGCACAGAAAGTCACATCACAGAATTGTATTTGCAGAAGGTCAAAACTGTCTTGTGAGACCTCACGCGGCTGATATGCTGAGTAAGTCAGCCTTCACAGGGGACAAAAGCACACACTTTCTCCTTTGACAAGGGCCGACGACAACACTATCTACACATCCCAACCACAAAAGGTCCATTATCACGTAGCTGCCAAGACCTGCGAGGCACTGAGTGAATGTTGAGTGAAGGGAATGATCGAATTCTAGACTAGACAAACAGGTAACTGCCTACCAAGTAAAAGACTTAAGGCTGAAGAGAAAAGGAAACACTTTGGGGGGGCCAAGCCAGAGACTTATACCCTAGCATGGCCGGGTAACCGGAAGTGAAAACATGCTTTTGACGTCAAGAATAACACAGAAAACACCCACTAAGCTGACTGAGCTGCAGGCGAGAGTGAAGTGAATAAACATAGGAAAATCCTTCCAATCCTCCTAGTCCCCACAGCTTACCCTGCTGCGATCCTGTACCTCTGACGTCTTTCCCGTCTGTTTCCCGTCTATGTTGTTTGCCCGGCCCCGACTCTGTGGAGCCTGGAGGTCATTGCTGGGTAAGACCCGCTGCACCCACGGCGGCTGTCGCGGTCACGGCCGGGTAAGTCTCGTCCGCCCGCCCGCCCATGCAGTTTGCAGTCAATCGCCCTCACCACCGGGTAGGGACAAGTTCTGGCGCGCCTACATGCGCACCATCCTCAACCCAGGGTAAGCTCCGCCCGCCCAGGCGGTTGCTGTCGCGGTCATCGCCGGGTAACCCTCCCCCCGCACCCGCACCCACATGCCACGCGCGTCACCCTCATCACAGGGTAAGTGCTGCCCGCCTGCGCACCACCTTGGAGCCGCACGCACCTGCATGGTTACAGTGGCTGCGGTCACTGCCGGGTAGGTCTTGCCCGCCCACGCACCCACACCCCACACACTCGCAACCACCCGCATCGCGCACCACCTTCACCGCAGGGTAAGCCTCGCCCACCCATGCAGCTTGCAGCCGTCACGCTCATTGCTGGGTAAGTCTCACCCGCACGCACCCACCCGCCGGCCACGCCAATCGCCGTCATCGCAGGGTAAGCCTCGCCCGCGCATGCGGTTAGTGTATCGTCGCGGTCACACCGCCGGGTAAGGGACGCCCGCGCCCACCCACGCACCCACGCCGCCCGCACGGCCACGCAAGTTTCGCCCACCTGCGCGATTTTCGCAAAAGTCCCCTCGATCAGTGCCGGGTAATTCCCACCGAGCGAAATCCGATCCCGCACCAAAAGTGGGCGATTTCAAAATTTTCGCACTCAAAATCGCCTCGCGTCAGACATTTTCCCGCACCGCCACAATTGCGCGCGCAAAAGCAAGCTAAACAGGATCGGTGGGTTTTCGAAAGAGGGCCCTGGGCCTCTAGCAAGTGATGCAAAAGCGTCCCATAGGCCGGCGTGCCACAGAGACACTGGAAGAGTCCGTCGGAAGGTGTCTCTGCCGCGAACCAAGCCACCCTCCTAGTGATATTGGCCCTACCCCCGCCTGGGCTCGCACCCGGGGGTCACCGATCACTTGGAGGTAGTTGGCGGCAATCTTGGGCACCCGTAGGTTACCCATAACCTATGGGCGCCCAGTCGCACCCCTTGGCACGTCCGTTGCGCTCCATCCCCGAAGACTGCACCCTAGCCACTTAACTGTGTGTGTTTGACAGGTGCACCTCCGGGGGTGTAAGTGCAGGATGTCAGTGTCGCTTGCCGGGGCCTTGGGTCCTCTTTCACCTGTCCGTGTCTCTCAAATTCGACCCGTGGGCGGGGTCCCCTGTCCGTTTCTCAAAACCTGACCCGTGGGCGGGGTCATTTGGTGTCCCATGGTAGCCTGACCCCTTAACTGCGGATCGAGTTCAGTTACGCCAGTGCCCAAAGGGCCAGGCGGCTTCGATCCAGGTGGGTGGTCGACTACCCGTGTGGCGGCTGTCCCGACAGACCCTCTGGTCCGACGGTGGCCGCTGCATGGGTGCCTGAAGATCCGTAGGTTTCGTGCCTGCGGGCTCTGACGGAGTCTGTGGATGGTTGGCCGATGGCAAACATTATTCGCAAGACAATTGGGGGCAAGCCCAAGCCGATAGCCGCCCTCGGGCGTGATCAGCGAACGGTATCCTCCTCCTGAGAGGCGTATGCCGCAGTGTCACCGGGACATGGCCCTCACGGGTCCGAGGTGACCTCTGTGGCGGACCGTCTTTTGGGGATCTCAGTGGGGGCAATTGGATGGCCTGGAGGGACCTACCTGTTGAGCGGCAACGCTCCGGTGTGTGTTCCCGGGCCGGGTGCCGACTGCGGTCCACCCCGATCACTTAACTGTCCTGGCCCCCTTCGGGGGTTCATCCCGGGAGGGCTGGCGCCTGTCGTCGCAGCCCGGGTTCACGGTAGTTACCTGGTTGATTCTGCCAGTAGTCATATGCTTGTCTCAAAGATTAAGCCATGCATGTCCAAGTATAAGCAATCTATACGGTGAAACTGCGAATGGCTC
>JAMYGW020000028.1:10000-15000 GCA_025617375.2 Acarospora socialis
GTCGCTGGCGCCAGCTGGGGGCTTGGAGCCCACCATGCCGGAACTGTGTCAGTTCACCAGACTTGCCCTCCAATTGTTCCTCGTTAAGGGATTTAAATTGTACTCATTCCAATTACAAGACCCGAAAGGGCCTGTATCAGTATTTATTGTCACTACCTCCCCGTGTCGGGATTGGTAATTTGCGCGCCTGCTGCCTTCCTTGGATGTGGTAGCCGTTTCTCAGGCTCCCTCTCCGGAATAGAACCCTAATTCCCCGTTACCCGTTAACACCATGGTAGGCCACTATCCTACCATCGAAAGTTGATAGGGCAGAAATTTGAATGAACCATCGCCGGCGCAAGGCCATGCGATTCGTTGAGTTATTATGAATCACCAGGAGCCCCGAAGGGCATTGGTTTTTATCTAATAAATACACCCCTTCCGAAGTCGAGGTTTTTTAGCATGTATTAGCTCTAGAATTACCACGGTTATCCATGTAGGTTAGGTACTATCAAATAAACGATAACTGATTTAATGAGCCATTCGCAGTTTCACCGTATAGATTGCTTATACTTGGACATGCATGGCTTAATCTTTGAGACAAGCATATGACTACTGGCAGAATCAACCAGGTAACTACCGTGAACCCGGGCTGCGACGACAGGCGCCAGCCTCCCGGGATGAACCCCGAAGGGGCCAGGACAGTTAAGTGATCGGGGTGGACCGCAGTCGGCACCCGGCCCGGGAACACACACCGGAGCGTTGCCGCTCAACAGGTAGGTCCCTCCAGGCCATCCAATTGCCCCCACTGAGATCCCCAAAAGACGGTCCGCCACAGAGGTCACCTCGGACCCGTGAGGGCCATGTCCCGGTGACACTGCGGCATACGCCTCTCAGGAGGAGGATACCGTTCGCTGATCACGCCCGAGGGCGGCTATCGGCTTGGGCTTGCCCCCAATTGTCTTGCGAATAATGTTGCCATCGGCCAACCATCCACAGACTCCGTCAGAGCCCGCAGGCACGAAACCTACGGATCTTCAGGCACCCATGCAGCGGCCACCGTCGGACCAGAGGGTCTGTCGGGACAGCCGCCACACGGGTAGTCGACCACCCACTCTGGATCGAAGCCGCCTGGCCCTTTGGGCACTGGCGTAACTGAACTCGATCCGCAGTTAAGGGGTCAGGCTACCATGGGACACCAAATGACCCCGCCCACGGTCAGGTTTTGAGAAACGGACAGGGGGACCCCGCCCACGGGTCGAATTTGAGAGACACGGACAGGTGGAAAGAGGACCCAAGGCCCCGGCAAGCGACACTGACATCCTGCACTTACACCCCCGGAGGTGCACCTGTCAAACACACACAGTTAGTGGCTAGGGTGCAGTCTTCGGGGATGGAGCGCAACGGACGTGCCAAGGGTGCGACTGGGCGCCATAGGTTATGGGTAACCTACGGGTGCCCAAGATTGCCGCCAACTACCTCCAAGTGATCGGTGACCCCCGGGTGCGAGCCCAGGCGGGGGTAGGGCCAATATCACTAGGAGGGTGGCTTGGTTCGCAGGCAGAGACACCTTCCGACGGACTCTTCCAGTGTCTCTGTGGCACGCCCGGCCTATGGGACGCTTTTGCATCACTTGCTAGAGGCCCAGGGCCCTCTTTCGAAAACCCAACCGATCCTGTTTAGCTTGCTTTTGCGCGCGCAATTGTGGGCGGTGCGGGAAAATGTCTGACGCGAGGCGATTTTGAGTGCGAAAATTTGAAATCGCCCACTTTTGGTGCGGATCGATTTCCGCTCGGTGGGAATTACCCGGCACTGATCGAGGGGACTTTTGCGAAAATCGCGCAGGTGGGGCGAAACTTGCGTGGCCGTGCGGGCGGCGTGGGTGCGTGGGTGGGCGCGGGCGTCCCTTACCCGGCGGTGACCGCGACGATACACTAACCGCATGCGCGGGCGAGGCTTACCCTGCGATGACGGCGATTGCGTGGCCGGCGGGTGGGTGCGTGCGGGTGAGGACTTACCCAGCAATGAGCGTGACGGCTGCAAGCTGCATGGTGGGCGAGGCTTACCCTGCGGTGAAGGTGGTGCGCGATGCGGGTGGTTGCGAGTGTGTGGGGTGTGGGTGCGTGGGCGGGCAAGACCTACCCGGCAGTGACCGCAGCCACTGTAACCATGCAGGTGCGTGCGCTCCAAGGTGTGCGCAGGCGGGCAGCACTTACCCTGTGATGAGGGTGACGCGCGTGGCATGTGGGTGCGGGTGCGGGGGAGGGTTACCGGCGATGACCGCGACAGCAACCGCCTGGGCGGGCGGAGCTTACCCTGGGTTGAGGATGGTGCGCATGTAGGCGCGCCAGAACTTGTCCCTACCCGGTGGTGAGGGCGATTGACTGCAAACTGCATGGGCGGGCGGGCGGACGAGACTTACCCGGCCGTGACCGCGACAGCCGCCGTGGGTGCAGCGGGTCTTACCCAGCAATGACCTCCAGGCTCCACAAGGTCGGGGCCGGGCAAACAACATAGACGGGAACAGACGGGAAAGACGTCAGAGGTACAGGATCGCAGCAGGGTAAGCTGTGGGACTAGGAGGATTGGAAGGATTTTCCTATGTTTATCACTTCACTCTCGCCTGCAGCTCAGTCAGCTTAGTGGGTGTTTTCTGTGTTATTCTTGACGTCAAAAGCATGTTTTCACTTCCGGTTACCCGGCCATGCTAGGGTATAAGTCTCTGGCTTGGCCCCCCAAAGTGTTTCCTTTTCTCTTCAGCCTTAAGTCTTTTACTTGGTAGGCAGTTACCTGTTTGTCTAGTCTAGAATTCGATCATTCCCTTCACTCAACATTCACTCAGTGCCTCGCAGGTCTTGGCAGCTACGTGATAATGGACTTTTGTGGTTGGGATGTGTAGATAGTGTTGTCGTCGGCCCTTGTCAAAGGAGAAAGTGTGTGCTTTTGTCCCCTGTGAAGGCTGACTTACTCAGCATATCAGCCGCGTGAGGTCTCACAAGACAGTTTTGACCTTCTGCAAATACAATTCTGTGATGTGACTTTCTGTGCATGATGACAATGGACGTTGATATACGTCGTATGAGTTAGAAAACTCAAAGTTGTTGATTAAGATCACAGTTGTGTGATTGATTGTTCATCTGAATCAACACCATGTTGATTTTCCCCAGTCTTATCTCTTGCAGTAGTTTTCACATTCAGACAGCTTTCGGAAGTGGCCATCAGTGCCGGGCAAGGGGAAGGTGTCGCACATGAGGTTACCCGTCCATGACCAGCTTCGCGACAATGAGATAGACCTCACCCGGCCGTGAGCAGAATTCGACGCCGGGTAAGCGAAGGTGTCGCAGGTCGTTACCCGGACGTGACCACCGTCGCCAGGTAGCGCTCTCGGTCTAACCCACCTGTGACCCCGCGGCTCTCGTGCAAAGTGCACTTACCCACCTGTGATGAAGGTCAACTGGCCGGGGACCGCAGACCTTACCCGACCGTGACAGGGGTCTCGGTCAAACGGGGTGCAGCTTACCCGCCGGTGACAAAGATCCGGTGTCGGCCAGGCGGAATGGGTTGCATGCAGCGCGCGCTTACCCGGCCGTGACCGCAAATGCGAACAGCTTTGGTGCCGAAGACACTTACCCACCTGTGATCGTGCTCAGACGTCCGATGAGCTGCAGCTTACCTCACAGTGATTTGTGTCACACCAAGCGGCCCCCGAGCGAAGTGCACTTACCCTGCGGACTCACCCGGGGGTGACCGCGGCCACCAACCGCATGCGCGGCGAAACTTGCCCGGCGATGACTGCGGTGCGCAGGCAAGTGCGGGTGTGCACGCGGGCAAGACTTACCGGCGGTGACCACAGTGCGCATGGCGTTTGGGCGCAAGTGCAGGTGTGCACAGGCAGGTGAAACTTACCCTGCCACGACGGGCCCTCACACGCTTCGCGAGCCGCGGGCTTACCCTGTGACGAACGATCGGTATCAGCGTGATCATTGCCGGGTCAGAACATCGAGGGGTTGATGTACAAAGTGACCCCACCTGTGACAGACAACCTCAAAAGCGCACACCGACCCCGCGGTGAGAAGTCTCACGAGCTTCGGTCACCGGCTTACCCGGTGATGACCACGGCAATGATATCTCAAGACCATCCATCCAAGTGATATCTTCACACCACCAACTTACCCACCTGTGACAGCATTCCCGTCGAGCAACACCCTCAACCCATCTCGAGCGAGCTTACCCACCTGTGACGGAATCGTCCGCCAAGTGGAAGTACCGACCCTGCCCGTGCGGGACCCTTACCCGGCGCTGACTGTGATCAGCGCCGGGCAAATTCATCCCCATTTGATGTGACTGCAAGCTTACCCACCTCTGATCAAGGTCGTCGTCGGGTAAGTTGATCAATGATAAAAGATACGTTACCCTGTCATGAACAGCTTCAATAGTCATGCAACTTGCCCCTTCCTGACCATCAGCAAACCACTCAACTGCAGTCATCAGACCTTACCCTGTTGTGAGATGGTTTCTGAACTTTGTGCTCCCATCAGCACAAATCTGACCCGGCAGCGATTTGCTCAAAAGCAAACATCACCCTCATCTTTGCTCCCAGATGCTCCGTTGTTCCCACATCTCTTGCCTTGAAACCTGGAGGCCCTGTGACTCTTTCACACCTGCTGTGCTGGCTCCCCCACCCTTGTTGTGTCTGCTCCTTCACACCTGTCATGCCTGCTTCTTTTCACAAGTTCACTGTCATCCTCATTCCACTTCTGCCCGCTTCTGGCCTTCATTCTTTTCCACCTGCATGTGTGGCTTTTCTCACAAGTCCTCCGACCCATTTCAATGCGAGTGAATGTGCGCAAATGATGTGGTGCAGGAAAGTGTCGAGAAGGTGTTGCACTTGCACAGAGTGATTGAGACCAAGTTCTTTCCTTCTTTCTACCTCTTACCCGGCCATCAGCACGGCTGACAGCATTTTGTGAGATCTTCAGATACTTACCCCACCCTGATGGTTGCCTAAAAACAAAGAGCTG
>JAMYGW020000028.1:20000-28863 GCA_025617375.2 Acarospora socialis
TGCATTTCATCTTTCGATCACTCTACTTGTGCGCTATCGGTCTCTGGCCAATATTTAGCTTTAGATGAAATTTACCACCCATTTTGAGCTGCATTCCCAAACAACTCGACTCGTCGAAGGAGCTTCACACGGGCGTGGCGGCCGGTCACATACGGGATTCTCACCCTCTATGACGTCCTGTTCCAAGGAACTTAGACCGGAACCGAACCCGAAGCATCTCTGCAAATTACAACTCGGACCCAAAGGGCCAGATTTCAAATTTGAGCTGTTGCGCTTCACTCGCCGTTACTGAGGCAATCCTGTTGGTTTCTTTTCCTCCGCTTATTGATATGCTTAAGTTCAGCGGGTATCCCTACCTGATCCGAGGTCAACCTTGAGACAAAAATGCGGGTTGTCTGGCAGACTCAGGACCGGACTTCCAAAGCAAGATAAATCGATACCGCTTGAAGCCGAGCTGTGCCGCCACTGATTTCCGGGCACGTCCACAGGGAACGAAGGCCCAACACCAAGCAGAGCTTGAGTGGTGAAATGACGCTCGAACAGGCATGCCCCCGGATACGGGAGGCGCAATGTGCGTTCAAAGATTCGATGATTCACTGAATTCTGCAATTCACATTACTTATCGCATTTTGCTGCGTTCTTCATCGATGCCAGAACCAAGAGATCCGTTGTTGAAAGTTTTAAATATTATGGTGGTACTCAGACGGCACAATTAACAGGTTTTGGATGGGTCTCTGACGGGCACTCGGGAGCCAAAGGCCACCGGTGGGTTTCCCCACGGCCCGCCAAAGCAACAGAGGTAGGTACACATAGGGTTGGAGGTCGGGCCTGAAAGACCCTAGCTCTGTAATGATCCTTCCGCAGGTTCACCTACGGAACGTGTCTTCTCCGGCTGGCTACAGCGGAGACCGGTCATATCTTAGCCCACAGTTTGGCCACCACTGTCTGATCTGTGAACCCGTTGCTACAGGCCATGGTTTCGGCACCGTCCGAGACGGGTGCGGAGGTCCCAGTAGGATCGTGGTGTCGCCCGCAGGGCGGACTGACGCGTTTGTTTAGAGTCGCTGCGGGAGGCTTCAGCGGGTATACACCTGGAAGGAAACCTTGTTACGACTTTTACTTCCTCTAAATGACCAAGTTTGACGAACTTTCCGGCCCTGGGTGGTCGTTGCCGACCTCCCTGGCCAGTCCGAAGGCCTCACTGAGCCATTCAATCGGTAGTAGCGACGGGCGGTGTGTACAAAGGGCAGGGACATAGTCAACGCGAGCTGATGACTCGCGCTTACTAGGCATTCCTCGTTGAAGAGCAATAATTGCAATGCTCTATCCCCAGCACGACAGAGTTTAACAAGATTACCCAGACCTTTCGGCCAAGGTGATGTACTCGTTGGCTCTGTCAGTGTAGCGCGCGTGCGGCCCAGAACATCTAAGGGCATCACAGCCGAAATGCCTAAACACACAATCTCGTCCGGGGAGGGCCCGAGAGAGAAGGGTGCCCGTTTGTCACGGGGCAGAGAGCACGTACCAAAAACCCCGTAGGGGGCCACCACTTGCCGCGCGTTGAGACGATCCGCCGGAGAGGAATTCGCCACAGTATCAGTCTCGACAAAGACATTCACTGTACCAGTGGTGTTGCTCCGGGGGCTGCAATAGCGCCACCTCGCGAGCTGCAGGGTCAAGACGACTCCTGAGAACAGGCCTGTGAAGATGACCTGTTATTGCCTCAACTTCCATCGGCTTGAGCCGATAGTCCCTCTAAGAAGCCGGCGACCAGCCAAAGCTAGCTGGCTATTAGCAGGTAAGGTCTCGTTCGTTATCGCAATTAAGCAGACAAATCACTCCACCAACTAAGAACGGCCATGCCACTTGTACGCGGGCCTCTCGACCCGGGTTCGGCTATATCTCACAGCTGGAGCCCCATCGGGAGGGACCAGCCCACCCCCATTTAGTCTGTGAGCCAGGGCACGGCATGAGGCGTGCCTGGCTGCTGATACCTCCGGAGCTGTTCGCATGGGAGGCTTTCAGCACCTTGGGAATGTCGTCTGGGCGGGCCCAGCTAGCTATGCTGTAGCTGTAGGTGGCACACGCGGCGTTACCACCACCCACAAGATCAAGAAAGAGCTCTCAATCTGTCAATCCTTATTGTGTCTGGACCTGGTGAGTTTCCCGTGTTGAGTCAAATTAAGCCGCAGGCTCCACGCCTGGTGCGACGCTCAGGCACATTAATCCCTGGACCGATCATATCAAAAGCTGCCGGTTCATCGGCAGCCAATCCTCATTTGTTCTGTGAACCGCCCCACAAGGCCCGTGGCGCTGAGGTGGCTGCGGGTGTGTCTGAACGACGGTTCCCACATTTTGAGGATCTTGCTTGACCAGCACGAACATACCATGCTGCAAGCTACTCTCCTTGAAGGCACGCTTCACAGGGAGTGCTTGGGCACCACCTAATAACAGTAGCTTAACCTGCGCGGTTGCGGGTGCCCTTCCGTCAATTTCTTTAAGTTTCAGCCTTGCGACCATACTCCCCCAGAACCCAAAGACTTTGATTTCTCGTAAGGTGCGAACGGGTCAAAATAGTAACACCGTCCGATCCTAGTCGGCATAGTTTAGGTTAAGACTACGACGGTATCTGCGTGGGTACCGGCACCGTGAGGCCCCGGACTCGACTGTATCAAAAACCACGGAGCGCACATCGACTCCCTGGCCCACCCTCATTCAGTCTGTAGACTGCATCCCAGCGGAACTGGACTTGGCTGTGGATGACCTGCGCGGACTGCTCTCACCGCCCGGCGCAGGGGCCCCTCAGTTGAATGGTGTCGCCCGGGGGAGCTCCCCGGACTAGCGTTGCTGTGGACGACCGGACACTGCGAATCGTCTTCGATCCCCTAACTTTCGTTCACTGATTAATGAAAACATCCTTGGCAAATGCTTTCGCAGTAGTTAGTCTTCAATAAATCAAGAATTTCACCTCTGACAATTGAATACTGATGCCCCCGACTATCCTATTAATCATTACGGCGGTCCTAGAAACCAACAAAATAGAACCACACGTCCTATTCTATTATTCCATGCTAATGTATTCGAGCATAGGCCTGCTTTGAACACTCTAATTTTTTCAAAGTAAAAGTCCTGGTTCCCCGGCACACCCAGTGAAGGGCATGTGGATCCCCAGAAGGAAAGGCCCGGCCGGACCAGTGCACGCGGTGAGGCGGACCGGCCAGCCAGGCCCAGGTTCAACTACGAGCTTTTTAACTGCAACAACTTTAATATACGCTATTGGAGCTGGAATTACCGCGGCTGCTGGCCTGTTGTTCCCCGTGGGAGCGCCCCGGGTGGGGTATCGCTCCCGGGCCCCTTGACGGGCGGGTATAGCACGTCCCTCAAGTGGAAGACGTCGTCCACCGGCGTCCTTGCGCGCGTTAAGGCCGGGGGTACCGTACCCCCGGCCACGGATGAAGCCAAGATGGCTCTTCCCCGTGCCGAACACCTCGCGGAGGGTAGCCTCCACTAAGCTGATTGCCCCAGGCTCTCTGAGTGCCCGGACGACCGCCTGTCGCTGGCGCAGCTGGGGGCTTGGAGCCACCATGCCGGAACTGTGTCAGTTCACCAGACTTGCCCTCCAATTGTTCCTCGTTAAGGGATTTAAATTGTACTCATTCCAATTACAAGACCGAAAGGGCCCTGTATCAGTATTTATTGTCACTACTCCCGTGTCGGGATGGGTAATTTGCGCGCCTGCTGCCTTCTTGATGTGGTAGCCGTTTCTCAGGCTCCCTCTCCGGAATAGAACCCTAATTCCCCGTTACCCGTAACACCATGGTAGGCCACTATCCTACCATCGAAAGTTGATAGGGGCAGAAATTTGAATGAACCATCGCCGGCGCAAGGCCATGCGATTCGTTGAGTTATTATGAATCACCAAGGAGCCCCGAAGGGCATTGGTTTTTTATCTAATAAATACACCCCTTCCGAAGTCGAGGTTTTTAGCATGTATTAGCTCTAGAATTACCACGGTTATCCATGTAGGTTAGGTACTATCAAATAAACGATAACTGATTTAATGAGCCATTCGCAGTTTCACCGTATAGATTGCTTATACTTGGACATGCATGGCTTAATCTTTGAGACAAGCATATGACTACTGGCAGAATCAACCAGGTAACTACCGTGAACCCGGGCTGCGACGACAGGCGCCAGCCTCCCGGGATGAACCCCCGAAGGGGCCAGGACAGTTAAGTGATCGGGGTGGACCGCAGTCGGCACCCGGCCCGGGAACACACACCGGAGCGTTGCCGCTCAACAGGTAGGTCCCTCCAGGCCATCCAATTGCCCCCACTGAGATCCCCAAAAGACGGTCCGCACAGAGGTCACCTCGGACCCGTGAGGGCCATGTCCCGGTGACACTGCGGCATACGCTCTCAGGAGGAGGATACCGTTCGCTGATCACGCCCGAGGGCGGCTATCGGCTTGGGCTTGCCCCAATTGTCTTGCGAATAATGTTTGCCATCGGCCAACCATCCACAGACTCCGTCAGAGCCCGCAGGCACGAAACCTACGGATCTTCAGGCACCCATGCAGCGGCCACCGTCGGACCAGAGGGTCTGTCGGGACAGCCGCCACACGGGTGTAGTCGACCACCCACCTGGATCGAAGCGCCTGGCCCTTTGGGCACTGGCGTAACTGAACTCGATCCGCAGTTAAGGGGTCAGGCTACCATGGGACACCAAATGACCCGCCACGGGTCAGGTTTTGAGAAACGGACAGGGGACCCCGCCCACGGGTCGAATTTGAGAGACACGGACAGTGAAAGAGGACCCAAGGCCCCGGCAAGCGACACTGACATCCTGCACTTACACCCCCGGAGGTGCACCTGTCAAACACACACAGTTAAGTGGCTAGGGTGCAGTCTTCGGGGATGGAGCGCAACGGACGTGCCAAGGGGTGCGACTGGGCGCCCATAGGTTATGGGTAACCTACGGGTGCCCAAGATTGCCGCAACTACCTCCAAGTGATCGGTGACCCCGGGTGCGAGCCCAGGCGGGGTAGGGCCAATATCACTAGGAGGGTGGCTTGGTTCGCGGCAGAGACACCTTCCGACGGACTCTTCCAGTGTCTCTGTGGCACGCCGGCCTATGGGACGCTTTTGCATCACTTGCTAGAGGCCCAGGGCCCTCTTTCGAAAACCCACCGATCTGTTTAGCTTGCTTTTGCGCGCGCAATTGTGCGGGTGCGGGAAAATGTCTGACGCGAGGCGATTTGAGTGCGAAAATTTTGAAATCGCCCACTTTTGGTGCGGATCGGATTTCGCTCGGTGGGAATTACCCGGCACTGATCGAGGGGACTTTTGCGAAAATCGCGCAGGTGGGCGAAACTTGCGTGGCCGTGCGGGCGGCGTGGGTGCGTGGGTGGGCGCGGGCGTCCCTTACCCGGCGGTGACCGCGACGATACACTAACCGCATGCGCGGGCGAGGCTTACCCTGCGATGACGGCGATTGGCGTGGCCGGCGGGTGGGTGCGTGCGGGTGAGACTTACCCAGCAATGAGCGTGACGGCTGCAAGCTGCATGGGTGGGCGAGGCTTACCCTGCGGTGAAGGTGGTGCGCGATGCGGGTGGTTGCGAGTGTGTGGGGTGTGGGTGCGTGGGCGGGCAAGACCTACCCTGGCAGTGACCGCAGCCACTGTAACCATGCAGGTGCGTGCGGCTCCAAGGTGTGCGCAGGCGGGCAGCACTTACCCTGTGATGAGGGTGACGCGCGTGGCATGTGGGTGCGGGTGCGGGGGAGGGTTACCCGGCGATGACCGCGACAGCAACCGCCTGGGCGGGCGGAGCTTACCCTGGGTTGAGGATGGTGCGCATGTAGGCGCGCCAGAACTTGTCCCTACCCGGTGGTGAGGGCGATTGACTGCAAACTGCATGGGCGGGCGGGCGGACGAGACTTACCCGGCCGTGACCGCGACAGCCGCCGTGGGTGCAGCGGGTCTTACCCAGCAATGACCTCCAGGCTCCACAGAGTCGGGGCCGGGCAAACAACATAGACGGGAAACAGACGGGAAAGACGTCAGAGGTACAGGATCGCAGCAGGGTAAGCTGTGGGGACTAGGAGGATTGGAAGGATTTTCCTATGTTTATTCACTTCACTCTCGCCTGCAGCTCAGTCAGCTTAGTGGGTGTTTTCTGTGTTATTCTTGACGTCAAAAGCATGTTTTCACTTCCGGTTACCCGGCCATGCTAGGGTATAAGTCTCTGGCTTGGCCCCCCAAAGTGTTTCCTTTTCTCTTCAGCCTTAAGTCTTTTACTTGGTAGGCAGTTACCTGTTTGTCTAGTCTAGAATTCGATCATTCCCTTCACTCAACATTCACTCAGTGCCTCGCAGGTCTTGGCAGCTACGTGATAATGGACTTTTGTGGTTGGGATGTGTAGATAGTGTTGTCGTCGGCCCTTGTCAAAGGAGAAAGTGTGTGCTTTTGTCCCCTGTGAAGGCTGACTTACTCAGCATATCAGCCGCGTGAGGTCTCACAAGACAGTTTTGACCTTCTGCAAATACAATTCTGTGATGTGACTTTCTGTGCATGATGACAATGGACGTTGATATACGTCGTATGAGTAGAAAACTCAAAGTTGTTGATTAAGATCACAGTTGTGTGATTGATTGTTCATCTGAATCAACACCATGTTGATTTTCCCCAGTCTTATCTCTTGCAGTAGTTTTCACATTCAGACAGCTTTCGGAAGTGCCATCAGTGCCGGGCAAGGGGAAGGTGTCGCACATGAGGTTACCCGTCCATGACCAGCTTCGCGACAATGAGATAGACCTCACCCGGCCGTGAGCAGAATTCGACGCCGGGTAAGCGAAGGTGTCGCAGGTCGTTACCCGGACGTGACCACCGTCGCCAGGTAAGCGCTCTCGGTCTAACCCACCTGTGACCCGCGGCTCTCGTGCAAAGTGCACTTACCCACCTGTGATGAAGGTCAACTGGCCGGGGACCGCAGACCTTACCCGACCGTGACAGGGGTCTCGGTCAAACGGGGTGCAGCTTACCCGCCGGTGACAAAGATCCGGTGTCGGCCAGGCGGAATGGGTTGCATGCAGCGCGCGCTTACCCGGCCGTGACCGCAAATGCGAACAGCTTTGGTGCCGAAGACACTTACCCACCTGTGATCGTGCTCAGACGTCCGATGAGCTGCAGCTTACCTCACAGTGATTTGTGTCACACCAAGCGGCCCCCGAGCGAAGTGCACTTACCCTGCGGGACTCACCCGGGGGTGACCGCGGCCACCAACCGCATGCGCGGGCGAAACTTGCCCGGCGATGACTGCGGTGCGCAGGCAAGTGCGGGTGTGCACGCGGGCAAGACTTACCCGGCGGTGACCACAGTGCGCATGGCGTTTGGGCGCAAGTGCAGGTGTGCACAGGCAGGTGAAACTTACCCTGCCACGACGGGCCCTCACACGCTTCGCGAGCCGCGGGCTTACCCTGTGACGAACGATCGGTATCAGCGTGATCAGTGCCGGGTCAGAAACATCGAGGGGTTGATGTACAAAGTGACCCCACCTGTGACAGACAACCTCAAAAGCGCACACCGACCCCGCGGTGAGAAGTCTCACGAGCTTCGGTCACCGGCTTACCCGGTGATGACCACGGCAATGATATCTCAAGACCATCCATCCAAGTGATATCTTCACACCACCAACTTACCCACCTGTGACAGCATTCCCCGTCGAGCAACACCCTCAACCCATCTCGAGCGAGCTTACCCACCTGTGACGGAATCGTCCGCCAAGTGGAAGTACCGACCCTGCCCGTGCGGGACCCTTACCCGGCGCTGACTGTGATCAGCGCCGGGCAAATTCATCCCCATTTGATGTGACTGCAAGCTTACCCACCTCTGATCAAGGTCGTCGTCGGGTAAGTTGATCAATGATAAAAGATACGTTACCCTGTCATGAACAGCTTCAATAGTCATGCAACTTGCCCCTTCCTGACCATCAGCAAACCACTCAACTGCAGTCATCAGACCTTACCCTGTTGTGAGATGGTTTCTGAACTTTGTGCTCCCATCAGCACAAATCTGACCCGGCAGCGATTTGCTCAAAAGCAAACATCACCCTCATCTTTGCTCCCAGATGCTCCGTTGTTCCCACATCTCTTGCCTTGAAACCTGGAGGCCCTGTGACTCTTTCACACCTGCTGTGCTGGCTCCCCCACCCTTGTTGTGTCTGCTCCTTCACACCTGTCATGCCTGCTTCTTTTCACAAGTTCACTGTCATCCTCATTCCACTTCTGCCCGCTTCTGGCCTTCATTCTTTTCCACCTGCATGTGTGGCTTTTCTCACAAGTCCTCCGACCCATTTCAATGCGAGTGAATGTGCGCAAATGATGTGGTGCAGGAAAGTGTCGAGAAGGTGTTGCACTTGCACAGAGTGATTGAGACCAAGTTCTTTCCTTCTTTCTACCTCTTACCCGGCCATCAGCACGGCTGACAGCATTTTGTGAGATCTTCAGATACTTACCCCACCCTGATGGTTGCCTAAAAACAAAGAGCTGCTGCGGCGGCGGGTCTGAACGGAAGCAAAGCACCGTCAAGGTCATCGTCACCTGACAGGTGTTCCCCGTGCCTCGTCCTGCACTTTCACGGGCAAGGGTTCTCCCTCAACGTCGAACCTTCTTGCGAGCGTCGCGAGCTTCCGCGAGCACACGGGGCCTAACGGCCAAATGTGCCCCCATCATGGTTAACTTACCCTGCCGTGAAACCACGTCAAAAGGAAAAAAACAAGATCTCCTCGCGGAGCGCAAGAAACAGTATTGTCCGAGCTTACTTTCATCGCTCCCACTCGATGCGTTTCGGCGGCTCATTTCACACA
>JAMYGW020000029.1:0-28585 GCA_025617375.2 Acarospora socialis
CTGAAGGAAGCACCCAAGCTAGTCTCAAAATAGTCAGAAGAAGAAAGATGAGGGCCATTCTAAAACCCTCAGTTTTTGAACATCAATGGATGACATTAGTCAGCAAGAAGTTGGTGAATAATGTTGATAGATCAATTCTAGTAGCAATTGTGGGCAAAGATGCTGATAAATGACACAATAGCAGTCAGTTATCAAATAAAGAGGGCAATTCAGAAACTCTACATCAAGAGATGCTAGTGAACAACAACGGTGAAGATATATGTTATGGATATATCCATAGGGCTCGGTGAGCATGAGGCTCTGTGGATTTAGGTATTTGGCTCCGTGGCGGCCAAGGTGCCCACTTAGGTAGAAACACCACCACACCTAGATAGTTAGTTAACTCAGACAATAATAACATGCATATCATAAGACTTTAGGCACTATCCTTATAGTGATCTAACAATATAGGTAGACAATGCTTGCGGATTAACCATAGTGGAAAACTCTTAACACATTGATGAACAATACTCTGGTAGTCAGTTCTTTGTTTTATCTCTTTTGCAGTCACAATCATGACAAGCAAGAAACTTGTGAGTCTGAATCCATGTGTTCATGACCTCACTGCAGTGTCTAGACTCAAGATGTTAGGCGTAGACCAGTCATGATGTTGCACCTTCCTTCACCTCGCTGTCGCTCTTACCCCTTATGGCCCACCCCACTCGTGGCCGACCTGGCTACCAGATATTTGCTTACTAAAATGCATCCTTCTTCCACCTCAATAACTTGACCATAACACAAGAGGTGTGTTGAAAATAAAGTCTAGTAACTTACTTATTACTAGCATTTTTACCATTTACAGTCTGTATATGTGTTGAACTTAATAACATTGTATTCATGACAAAGATTGAAAGACAGATCTGATAGTGTTGAAATTAGGAGGCCTTTAGGATTTCAACCCTACCCAACCTAGCGTTAGACTTCTCTGTATCACGTGACACTGCTTAGTCAGTGCACACCAAAAAGTTATAGACTTTGTGTATTCTAGGATTCTAGACCTCAGGACACCTAATATCAAGCAATAGAAACGTTCCAATTCCAACACTATCATTTTTAATTCTTTGGTCCCAATATTATCCACTACTCGGACAGACTGGTATCTTCCGAGGGCCTTCATTGAAGTTGGCCGTCAACATCACCCTTGTTAAGTGCAGATCCAAGGCCCTCTACAGGCGGACTAAACCCCTGAGGCTTGTTGTCCCCATTGTGGCGATTAGAAGCCCTCCTGGCGTCGGGTTGACCTCATGCTGGTTGCCTACTGCGGTGCCAAAGCGTGGAGGTAGGTTTTCCCTGATTTGTATCAGCTAACTTACCCTAAAAGTTTCAGAGGGAAGACTTACCGTTCTCGACAGGCTCTCGGCAATCACCCCGATGGCATCGGCAATACACCTTAAATTCGCAAATCCATCCTTAAAACACAGCCGTAAGCGCCGCCGTAAACGCACTTGTAAGCGTATCTTATCAAGATCGAGAGCGCACTTCAACTAGTCAGCAACAATCCCAGACTGGGTGAAATAAGATAGATGATGATCAAAAAGTGTCAGAACAAGCCGAGGAGGTACAGGTACACCAATCGTGATAAGGTGTAGAAATTTTACAACAAAGATATTGGCAGATGGTAGATATAAATGAAAATGCCAAGGACTTACATTTGGTTGTGGAGATTCTTGTGCTGACTCTCCTTCAGGAGATGCTTGTTGAGACTCTTGATATATTGTGTGAGAGCTTGCACTTTGATCTGACCCCACTTCTGAAGGAACCATCGTAGTTGTGACTGTATCAAGAAACTGGAGATGAGAGGGTAGAGATTGGTGAAAGACGAGTTTATAAGTCTAAGTAGAAGATAAAGAAAGAAACAGTTTAGATGGCTGGAAGCTGCGATATTTTTCTATAAGCCCATTTGAATCTACCCCATTTTCCTTGTTTACCCGGCTCCCCTCGCAAATCCATGTTCCTTTGTCCGATGTGTGTCGTTTCGGCATGTGTGGCTACCGGCCCTGCAGTTATGATGGGCTTCCGTTTCGTTCCCTTTGGCGTTCAGTAAGCATAGCTCAAATTGAACTGATGTTGTGGCAATCTAGGTTGTTGTTGCCCAGACAACATGACAGCAAGTGACTTATCTGTAACCTTCTGTTTGGATCTGTATGCAGTTTTACACTGTGTTGATTCTGCCTTTGATCCTGCATACCTCTCAGCAACCATGGCAACGTCTAAGCTGTCAGAAATTTGCAAATATAAGAACTACAATGAGATAAAGATAAAGAGGGATTCGTCATCAAGGCAAATGACGGGTGGTTGTTGGGCCTGCGACAGAGCGGGTGGGGTTGGGGGGTTTATTTTGAGTGGTGTTGCTGGGTTTGGGGCAAGCTGACTGCGAGTGGGATAGGGACGGGAAATGAAACGGGAACGGGAGCGGGCACAGGCACAGACATGAGTACACAAATATCTATGGGGTCACCTTGTCTTGAAGAGAAGTGGCTGCAAGGTGGCCGAAGTTGCCTGAAACCTTGACATGGTCAATTGTTCTACGGACCAAGAGGTCCGACAATATCCTGCAGCATTATGAGAGCGGGAGTGACACTTTAAGCCACTGATATTCCATCAAACACTGTATAGATCACTCTCACCTGATCTTATCAATTTTATAGGTGAAAATGAAAGACTAACGGACAGTAATCCAGCTCAAGTACTCACCAAAAGAAGGAGAAAGCAAGCCAGCACGCTCAGTCTACGCCCGTCGACAGTATACTCTCGGAAATTGGGCTTACCCTGAGGATGGCAATGGCTTCTCAAGAAAGTGCTGGAAGTGTCTTTGCAAGGAAATGGGACCAAAACCGGACCTTGGGCTCTTGAGAACAATAAAGCAATTTATAAAGAAGCGGCAGAGATTTTGACAAATTTCTTCATCGGACTAGAAAGAATCAAAAAGCGATCTGCTGTTCCATGATGCTTCTAGAACACTCGGCATCTATACAATGATTCATTCTACATTCAGTAGGTTCTCATCGGTCACTGAATGTACTGTTATCAAGTTCTCATCAAGAGATTGTCGCACCTGTACGCTCAAACACCCTTGCAGTCATCAGATGAAGCTGCCACTTGAAGAGGTCAGAAAGAAAAACCTTCAAACTCGATACTTTTACCTTCCTTCCACCAAATGAGCGGACGCAGACAAGCAAAAGAACTCAAAAGAATGCCAGCAGCGGAGGCACCAACACTAAGCTTGATGACAATAACAAGCCCAATATCCCAGTCAATAATGAGTCAGAAGTGCATATGCTAGCCCTAGTCAAGCGTGTCTACAAGAAACAGTGCCCACCATTTTCTCTTCAAGATCACTAATACAAGCAGTGGTCCCAGCGACGCAAACCCGTTGTGCTGGCCACCGCCGATGGTCGCCGGCCGACAATCCAAGCCAAAGTCAGAAGGCGGAGATAATTTGTCAAGGGTACGGAGCCAGGGCCGCATTCTGGACACTGGACTTGAACGGTGTGAGATTCATTGTTAAGGCTAGAGGAGCGGGCAACGGTGTGGCCTACATTGTCTGGAATAGCCCGGAGGAGGGGTTTGGTCAGAAGGCAGTCGCCCTTCTCACCCCGCGTGCCTCGGGATGAGGGCAGGGTTAAGATTGCTGACGAGACTGGAACAAGAATTACCCAGTCATCAGGACTCCGTCGATGAAGGATCCGAAGAGGAGGACGCAACTTACTTCGCGGATGCTGCTCAACCACCGGCACTGAGAGAACCCCACCTGCGAGAGTGGGCGAACCTGGATGGTCTCACAACAAAACAGCAAGCCGCAGCACCAGATCACAGCAAACAACACCTGAAGTCTTGTGGTTGGAAGGGGTCGAAGATGTCTTCGAGCGTTGCCGAAGAAAAGACAGCCGCCACCAAGACCAGGACCAGTAAGGCCCCACACCCTGACAAGGGCCCAGACCAGACTCCAAGTTCCCGAACTCTCTCCCTCCCGACGTCGCCGTCCTCAATTATAAGTGACTTGTCACTGGTCCCGCACCCGGCAAAGCGAGAGCGCTGTCCCGCCGCTGACACGGACGATCACGCATGCGAACCAGCACGCGGCCGTCCCGTCACCCTTCCCGCTCCCCATCCATCGTCGACGTCGCCACTCCACAACCCAATCAGTCGACCGGTACAAACAGTCGGACACAACCCTCCACATCTCGCTCTCCACAAACAATTACGGCGCTGTGCCCATCTACCTGCGATCATGTATGACCATCGAAGCATTTTTGGCATCGGCGCTGTCAGCGTGGGGACTGGAGGGCAAGGAGACGGACGTTGCGGCTGTGGCAGTTTGATATGACTGGTTGAAAGACGATGGGCCCATGGTGGTGCGGAGGGAGGTGCGGGATAGTTTCCAGAAGGTGCTGGAGACCATTGCTGAGGCGCCGATTTGGGGAGGTGGAGGTGCGGATGGTGTTGCGGGGAGGAGAGGGTGTGAGGTTAGGGTGAAAATTCACATGAGGGAGAAGTGAAAGGGATTTTATCTGGGGCTTGTCTGTCGAGTGGAGATTGGCTGTTGCTTGTGGAGTTGTTTGCGATGGGAAAAGTGTGGGGTTGCATTGCTGCGGGTTCGAGCTGCTGGCGAGCTAGGGTTGAAGCTAGCTGGGTATACTGGTACCAGCTGCACAGTCAATTCTGGGCAAGTCAGAATTTTGCAGACTTGCATGAACCATTATAAGCACATGCTATGCCAGCCATTGATTGTGCAGATATTAAGGTTGTAGTCTTAAACTGACCACCTTAAAAGCGACCACATTTACTCAATTGTGAATTTGCTTCTATGCAAGATGGCAAAGGTGAACAGCAGTCTCAAGAGGTCCCACTAGAAGAACTCTGTGAATGGACGTTTGGAACACTCCTTGCATCTCGATAGCGAAACGAGCCATAGCTGGACAGAGAAGTCCAAGGAGTTCCGTGTCGTCATTCAGTTGGTTGTGACTGTGACTGGCGTCTTGTAGATTGTCTAGCATCCAGACCTCGAAGTGCACATCCAGGCCCAACCATACCCAAATGTGTCTCTTCATCTGCTGAAGCGCTAGTGGTCTAGTTGCGACATAGCGTTAGAAAGGCACAATCTTTGATTGTGGGAGATGAATGTCCCTGATAAACCGACAGAAGTTGGGGCTGTCCCTGATGTACAAGAAGATATGGTTGTTGGTGTGTCAGATTTGGTAGGTGACTGCTATTTCACTAATTGGTCAACAGTATTAATTTCTCTGGATGTTTTTGTGCTGCGTCCCGACCCTATGGTTGTACATTTTTTTTCAGTGTCAAGTTGTTGTAGTTGTTGTCTTTTGCTGGGCGTTTCAACGTCATTGTAAAATTCACTTGATTATTTTCTCCCGCCATGAACATATCCTTTCAAGAGAGTTTAAATTATATCTTGTTCTATATAAGGTATTGAACACGACCTGAGCAGCATTACGCCATATGCAAGAACGAAAAGGATTAAATTTACCAATGAGTCTGAAAGAGTGATCTTCAACATTTCTTGGAGCAAAGACATTTTAAATGGTCACTGCTGAAAAGAGTGTCGCTACAGCCACAGGTTATTCAGCTGTGGCCAGTCAAGAGCAGCAGCCAGTACAAAAAGCCATTGCCCAGATGTCCCCTTTGGAGGGTGAAGCAAGTGAGAAAATTGAAACGGGTTCTCATACCTCTCAGATATGGACTGGAAGACCAGCATCAATCAACCACACAGACACTTCAACAGAATTCACCTCAGATTTTACTTACAGAGTCCCGAAGGCACAGTCTCAATAAGCAACTAAGCATGGGCTCTTGGACGTGATTGGGCTATTACACTTTTATATTGTAATGTGCCTTCATGATATATTTGCCCAAACCCGCTGCATTTCCAATAAACTCATTAAGGGATACAGTATGGCCTTCACACATAGATTTGGGAGCCAGTTCACAACTTGAGCACTAGAAACAGAGGCCGGAGATCTTCTGCTTCTATGGTAACAGCATCTTTACAGTCTTTGTAAATGAGATGTAAGAGTGGCTCTCTGCTGAGTGCACATGCTTGCGCTCATGGCTGGAGTATTGCTCTCACATGTCACCTATGGAGCACCGCTCTTGTGCTCACGGCTGGAGCTCCACCTCACTTCGGGAGGGACACCGCTGTTCTGAAACACGCCATGTATCACTCACTTGTCTTCCGTCTTCCATCTTTTCAAAGAGGTAGATGTGTGCAATGGCAGGTTCCTACTACCAAAAGAACTTTACGACAATGATGCACGATGGTCCTCCTCAAAGATAGAGGGAGGGTTTACCAACAGTAGTACCAGAAAGCTCCGCTAAGTTCTTATTCTTTAATGTTTGAGCAATAGTCTAATAAGAGCAGACATGATGATAATGATGAATCTCATAAACAGCTTTTATATAAGATGAGTATTCTAGTAAAGTAGAACAAGCTGATCTTATACATCTTGAGCAAATACCTGAATCAGCATTCTCTCCAGAAATGAGAGGACGAGGTTGCTGATAGCTTGATCATCGAACTCTGCCACAGACTGAGCAGGTGTGTTTAGGAATGAACTGATCTTCATATGAATTCTGTTTAATGCTAAGTGGTCTTGCTTTTAAAAAACTCATTATTCAATCTTTGGTTGAAGTCTGTCAAATGACTGGATAGGATCTAGTAAAATGACTGTTAGTCCAAATGATCTACTGTCTGATGAGAATACAAATCGCTTGCTCATTTTTTCCAAACACTGCTTGTTCATTTTGAGCAAATCTCTGATGCAAGAAACAATGAGTCTGATATTTGATAAACATTGCAAAAAGCACAAATGACAGACAAAAATAGTCAGTGATCAAGATAACAAAGACTTTCCAGATATAGATATTGACAGCTGATATTAAGTCAAGTTACTCAGTCTATGTTTATCTCAGGCATGCATGCTAGTTTTCAAGGGGTTTCTTAATCTTATGGACTATGTAGTTGCTTCTTTATATATGCTCATTGCCTGTCAGATGTGCATCCCTGATCTGGGTATCTGGTGGGACACATCAGAGAGTGAGGCCAAGGGTATGCCCTATGCATAACAATTTATTCCTTGTCAAGCAACCGCATCAGTTCGGTATGCAGTGCTACGAGCAATTTGGTGTAGAACTTTGCGGGATAGTGGTGTAAGTGTCATGTGAAGAATACCGTAAGTTGTGACAGCCAGATGATGTAGTCCTTGTAGACAGCAGATTTTCAGAGAATCTGGTAGAGCCCTCAACGGAATAAGACAAGCAGGATGTAGGAAGTAGCATTTGATAGCTAGATAAGGAGCTCAGAGCTCAATCCGTAATGGCTATTATATGGTTTCGCGATTCGGTGGCATGCTTCCTTTTGTAGTCTTCTACTAGATTCTTGCATCATAAAATATCCTTCACGTGAAGTTAGTGAGTGATCAAGATTTCAAAGTAACTTCGACGCATGCATTTAGGTCACGTGAGGACTGACCCGTTTTACAAAGAGCCGCTCGAGCTCATCGTCAATCCATCACAAACAGCCTTCAATAGGCAAGATATCAGAGATCCTAGACCAAGCGATCGAGTCTATACTACAGCGAAACTTCTCACCCAGTGAAGTACAGGCAATACTGCGTCAGAAGTCGAAAGAAATCACTGCACGCGATGTTGGTTCCTCAGCCACAGTTCGTTTGCCTTCAACAACCAACACTTCTAATCTCAAAACCTCACCTCCCAAGACTGTGAGAGTGGTCTCTGCCCCACTCAGGGCCCTTAATGATATCTGTCTTTCAAACCTGTACCAGATTGAACAAAACTGCGACCCTCTCTCTAATGGATATGCGTTATTACCTATAGGATCTTCCTACTCGGATGTCGGAGGTTGTGAGATCTATTGAGGAGACGTTCAGCAGCAACAATATCACTGTGAAGGGAATTTAGTGTATCTACAAGGGGCTGAAGGAGCACCAAGGAGGCTATTTGATGATAAGCCACCGTTTATTATGCCTTCCCTTAACAGAATATTGAGCAACTATGCGGATTCGGAGCTTGAGCAAGTAATGGAAGACGAACTGGCAGGATGTTCAGATCTCATAAATTCCCAAGAGTACCTCATTGCTGCAGCGCATAATACCAAGAGTCAAAAAGAACTAGGTCTTCCTGCGTCGCCCTTGGAGGCAGGTCCTTGCCTTTTGAGCACTCTCAAACACTATCCTGGCATCCATGCGTCGTATGGTTATGTCTCAAAGGGTCACACCAAATCTGCACTTAATGTTGAAGATTTCTACCTGAAGTCTGCAATTTTACTGCATGCCGGAGCTGCCAAACTGTGGGTTATCATTAACCCACAGTGCCTTCACAAACAGGAAGGACGGCTGGCAGAGTTGTTACAGATTCAATCGAAATGCAGTCAATTCCTACATCACAAGATTCCTCTCCCAACATCCTCACTGCTTCGTTCGTGGCGAATTCAGTTCTCTATGATCCTTCAACATCCGGCTTGGGTAATACTTGAGGAACCTATGGTCAACTGAGCTGATCTCAATCAGGTACAGGGTGGGGGACAAATGTCTTCGGTCACTTCGGTAGCTTTTTATTAGTAAACCACCATACAATCATGAATTTTGAGCCCGAAAGAAACCATGAAACAGGCGAATGGATAACCCCTACAAATGCTAGAATTAAGGCCTTAATAGAAGAAGGTGTCCTATCAATTAGAGGTGCTGCACGTCGTTTTGGTGTCCTGTACAGCACTATTCGGTGTTGGATGCGAAAATCCTCGGATTGACGGCCTCATTCCTTACGAACTGGACGGCCACGAAAACTCAACAAACGAGACCGACGACACCTAATTTGAATAGCGACGGCCTCATACGAAGGTCGAAGACTGAAGTGGAAGGAATTGGGTCAATTGGCTGGATTGGAGGTGTCTGAGAAGACTATAAAGCGAGCATGTGAAAAGGAGGGTTTTCATAAGTGCAAAGCATGTCGGAAGCCATTTCTTTCGGCCGAAACCCGCTGAATTCGAAGGCATTTTGCTAGGGTATACGGCAGAGTTGAACCGGACTTTTGGAGGAAGATAATGTGGTCAGATGAGTGTTCTTTTGACACGTCAAGAGGCACCACTAAGTGGGTGATTCTTACAAAGGGAGAATGCTACCATCCAGCATGCTGCGAATCAGTATTCAAGTTGAATTCGACGTCCATACCAATATGGGGGGCCATTGAATATAATTGGAAGTCTCCTTTGGTGTTTTTGGAAGGGCATGGGAAGAGGGGGGGATTGACGATGGAGGACTACAAGAAACAGGTCCTAGAGACTGTTGTGGGGCCTGCATTTGAAGAACAGCTTGGATGGGACATCAATGGGCTATTTCAGGAGAATAATGCCCCAGTTCATGGGGCAGGACGTGCAAAGAGTCTTCAAAAGTGGAAGAAAGAGCTGGGTCTTTGTCTTTTTGACTGGCCACCAAGCTCCCCTGACTTATCTCCTATTGAAAACGTATGGCGACTCCTCAAGCAGCGAATCTACCGTCGACGATACCCTCCTCGGACCCGTCCGGACCTCATACAGGCAATTAAGGAGGAATGGGACCGATTAGAACTGAAGGATTGGAGGAAATATGTGGATAGTATGCCTATGAGACTACAGCAGGTTCGGAAACGACGTGGATTAGCCACTGACTTCTAATTAATCCAAGAAGCATGCAATTACGTAGCCTAGGATCTAAATTATAACATATATAACAATTAACTTAATTCTACTAGTTGTGTCTGAATTACATATAAATTCATAGGGTTATGGGATACTCGTTGTCTCGCCTAATTATATGGGGTGACCGAAGACTTTTGTCCCCCACTCTGTACTTTCCAAAAGTACAGTTTGAATGTCATAGCTATCTGCATTCGAGATTCTTCGTAGGAAGTCCATAGGGTTAGGGTAACTCAAGTCGTAGTTGTGAGCGGCCAACACGTAACATTTAGCGCTGAGTATGTCCAATTCAGTGAAATCATCGGCGGCAACAGCGTCTCAGGTAAGAGGTGGAAATGAGTGTGGACTTCGGTCACAAAGCGAGGCCAAATTTTGGCTTGGATATGGCACATCCGTCCAGCCTATAGCTATAGACCTTGTAACCCTCCTAAGTATGTCATCTACTGCGCGAATAGTGAGTCCCTCTCATTTCCGGTGAGCGTCGTGGTGTTCCTTGAGTTCTCAGACTTGTTGTTCTCCTCACTGAAGAAGACAGGACACTCATCATCATGTTCTCAGTTCTACTTCAGCATGACCAGGTGATGCTTGTTATGGTTACTCACATAGCTGTGTGAGACAAGATGATAGATTGTCTAACATTCATGATGTTCAATTCGCCGTATGAAGTCCATATCTTTGCACACAGACCCCAATGGTTCTCATCACTCCTGAATCAGTTGCAAACTCCTGTTTCTCAATCTACTTTGAACCTCTGATGGGTGCAAAGGGCTAGCCTGGGTGTACTTTGATGAATGTCACCTTCTTATTTGCTATCATGCAAGAGCTCCTGATTCAACATGTCTTCCTCACTGAGACTCTATCTTGGCATCATGAGTCCTCTTTGGCATCTAGCGCCAATGGCGATGGTTTATTTGATTTATTAGCAACACCTTGTGATAACTTTGAGAACTAGAAAGAGATGGCTTGTTCCATTCAAGGAAGAGATCTTCAGGCGGAGGAGTTTCTTTAAAAACACAGCAGATATGCAATAAGCTACAAGATTTGAGAAGTAATTAAATTCACCCAAGCTGCAAATTGGGCAAACCTACCAAGATATGTTATGCAATTTTTTTTGAACTGGGTCACATTGAATATGACTGCCACTCAAGCCACCCACGTTTCATATAAGTTACATTGTTTCGGAATCCAAGAACTTCACAATATAGCAGTAAATACCTCTAATAAAATAGATATTTGAAGTACTAATTAAACTTTATAAAAAGTGTTGAAATTATGAGGCTCTTTGGCCAGATGTTCAGTCCCTATTTGACCTAGTGTCATTGGATTGTTCTGTGTCACGTGACACTGCTTAGTCAGCCCACAAAGGTTTTCTATGACTTTGTAATATTCTGGTCCTTAAGACTTTAAGACATCAAGACTTTAATATCAAGCAATTAAGACGTTCACCTTTTCAACAAAAAGTAAATTAAAATATCGAGCGCTGTAATTTACTGTTTTTCTAAAGACATTCTGTATATTACTTCAGATAAGAGACATGATCTTTTATAAAAACTGATATATAACAGAGCATATTGACTTATACTCTATGGTTTGAATTTTAGATAAGTGGGTGGCTCGAGTTGCAGGGAAATACGTTACCCGCATCTTGGTCTTGGCAGGCAATATTGCACTTAACCTCGCAACATTCGGGCTCTCTATGCAACGTTGTACTTTCACACGCAACATGACGCCGCACCGTGCAATATTGCTCTCCATGCAACTTTGCGCCTCCTAAGCACGTCCCAACTCTGTTTGTCTCAATGCTGTTGGCTATCTGCGCATCATTGTCCAGCATTACTTCGAGTTCAAGACATGTGCTCTACATCAGGTGATAAAGGCAAGGGTGAGAATCCGAGCAGCAAGTAAGAAAAAGAGCCAAGACTCTTCGCTTGATCAACCAGTTGAAGATGATGTGATCCTTTTGAGAGGTATGGAATCTCTCAGCCAAGTTCTTGACTGGCTGTTTAGTCAGGCCTGCTGTATAGGTCCTGATTACCAGCTTGACCACTGAAAGCTTGTCTTTCTGTGTGTCCTACTAGTACTTTGAAGCTGTTGGCGATGCCCATAGCAAACCCCTTCTCATTCATGTTGTAGATATCAATGACTCCAAGATACCATGCTGAGATCGGGTGGAGTTGTATAGATCACACCATTCCTGGATGGATTTGGTGTTTTCAGCCTTATTCACGATTGATTAGGGGCTCATGAGCCGCCCTTCGAGCCATTTCCGGTATACCTCTTCTCGGTTGCAAGACATGAGGTGTAAATGCGCAGTTTGTAGGCTGTAGACGAGCTATAGCCCAAAGGAAAATGGCTCAATGTAATCCATTAATTGTGAATCAGTTGTGGGCTGAACTAAGCCTCAGTCGGACGAAAGTTTCCCTTGTAGGCTATAAAGACCAGCAATCGCCCATCAAAAATCAACAACCAGAAGGTGTATAAGAATTAGCTGAATGCAACACTTCCAGTTATAGGCAAATTTCTTTGAGATTGCGGTTGGAAGGAGAGGATTGTCCTCAAAAGACCCTTCCGGTATCTTGCAAACGATCGAACCCACAAGCAGTATTGAAGACCCTGATTACCCTATTTCGCCTTCCCGAAACTTCCTCTTTCGAGAATAATACCGGTTGGAAAACCCACTTCACATGCTTGAGTACTCACTTGGAGGCAAAGGGGTGGCAGCAAAAGAGACTTGGGATCTTGAGTCTACTCAGCGGGTTTAATTACTTTACCAAATGAGAAAAGGACTGCTCAGGTCTAGGAAGTAAGATGAGGGGAATCTTGGAGGAGTAATGGTAGTGTATACAATCCTTCGAGTTAGGCAGGAAAAGAAACGTTCAGTCTGCAGTTCTGTTCGATTTGGGAAAGCAGAAGTAAACATTGGTTGGTGGCAGATCCGGCGGGGCAGGATGGCTGATGGTCCCGTTGTAGCTTGTTTAAAATGACTGTTTCTCACTTGTGTTATCGACCTCGATCGTCACTGCGCATATCGTTATGAACCACCCATGGATGAAAGCAACCCAGCAAAATTCAGCCGAATGTACGGAGGAAGGAAGGTCTGGCCATCAATGCCCACAACTAAGAAAACAAATACATGCATAAGAGTTACGGAGAAGGAGTTGCAAGTTGACAAGGACCAAATAATGGCCGATATCAGTCCGATGATCAATTTGGAATGCAATAATCACCCTCCATAGAAACCTGATCCACAAGGATCCAGTAATCAAGTTTCTGCGTTCGTGAAATTCCTGTTAAACAAGATGGAGTAATGAGAACTGCATCGAGTTCCATATCCTTTGTCGGCCTTTGCTTCAGACTATTGCTCAGCCTTTATATCTGCGTCTGTGAGGGAAGACTTTTTGTGGCCAACATCAGTGTGGCTATCGAGGTATACTTCTTTGCCCATTGACGTGTTAGGATAGAAGCTGAAAAGACTGATTAGTTTCCATCTCTGTCTAGTACTCAGCACAGATGACAGCGTACCTTTGAGGAATTTCTTGCTTGCATATTTCTCAAAGAAGGCTTCGTGAACCACAGGACGGTGCAGATAATCAATCATAAGCTTAAAAACAGGTTGGATCTCCTCCTCGCTGTACCCCGAATAGTGTGTGAGGGTAGGATTCTATCAAAGTCAGATTATCACCGAATCTTTCTCGGTCTGCATCACATACCCAGTCACCTCGTTCCCGGATAAGGCGCGAGAGGTACATTGCGGCGGCAGCGATGCAGCTTGGGTGATACTTCATGAACCTATGGTCGACCAAGCTGATCTCAATCAGGTACTTCCCGAGCGTACATGTCTGAATGTCGTAGCTATCTGCCTTCGATATTCTGCGTAGGAAGTTCATGGGGTTAGGGTAGCTCAAGTCATATTTGAGAGCGGCCAACACGTAACGTTCAGCGCTGAGTATCTCCCATTCAGTGAAAGCATCATCGGTGACGTGACGGAAATTGGCGACATGAGGGGAAAGAACCTCTTCATACTTGGAAGCGATGAACATTGCTGTGACCCCAACCAACTGCAGACGATCCTGTTGGACGACCTTGGCTGAGAGGAAGCGGTCGATGATGTTGACAGCGAGGAACAGCGTCTCAGGTAAGAGGTGGAAATAAGTGTGGACCTGGATCAGCCAGTCAACCAAATCACCACGCATCTTCCATTCAAGGTCATCTTGGTGGTCCATATAGTGGGCGTTTGGCATAGTGGCTTTCTCAAGCACTTTGAGGTAGTCAAAAATCTCGACGACATACTCAGCAACCATGAGTGGGTCGTCGGCATCTCCCAGGTCTAGGTCTTGGACAGCCTGAAAGAACGCTTGCTTCACGTCAGGGACCTCTTCTTCAGCTTCGGCAACCTTTACTACTTCTTTAACCTCGAGCTCAACTCGCTTCTCGATCTCAAAGGCGAAGGTCTTCTTTGAGGGATCAAGATCCGGGGCAGGCGTCTCTTCTTCGATCAATTGCTGACTTGAGGTTGAAGTGGTGTTGCATTTTTGTTGCACACTTCCTATGACGCTTGATCCATTAGCAGGTCGCTTCAGCTCAGTCGCTGCCGCCTTCTTGCTGTTGTTGTTGTCTTTGGTGCCAAGAATCAACCGCGAAGAATTTGCTCCGGACAACTTCTGAACACCTGCGTGTTGTGTGGTCTTTGATAAAAGACCCCGTTTGACATTCAACAACTTCGTGTCATCCTCGCCTTCAATGGTCTCGGTCCTGTTAACGTTGCTGACATCCCCAAGAACAGCGCGTTTTCGTTGAAACTTTGTTGCAGTCAGGTCGAGGGTGTTGATGGAGGACTGCCTTGATTGCAGAGGTTTCTTCATTGTGACGGTCGAGTTCTCATCAAGTGCAGCTCCTGCTGCGGCCTTAGCCCTGGTCAACCGGGTAGTACAACCATTCTCGTTGTTTTGATCCCGGACCACAACGTGTTGTCTCACACTTCGCGCCTGTTTTACCCTCGATTAGCAGACAGAATTTGTGAAGACGGCTTCGAACCATTATGAGTACTAACACGTTCAAATGCCGGAGAAGTGACTTACTGGAGGCATCATGAATATACCCAATAGCTCTGAACTAGAAGAGCGAGAGTGGTCGGTAGAAGCCCTTTGAAACAATAGAACCACCTTGTAATTGACAATGAATGCTTAGGGAATGGTGAAGCCGTGATGCTATTCTACATTTCATGTATAAGATTAGCCATGCCAGTGTTCAAGAACCGCATCTCCACACATAACAGAAATACCTGTAAGGATGATGGCTGTGTTTCTGGATGAGGGTGATTGACTGTAAGGTGGAGCAAGTCAATGCAAGTATGTTCTTCGTTGCCAGGGGTGCAGTGTTGGAGGAAAGACGTGAAAGTGAACGAGTAACGTAAATTACATGTAACTTACGAGGGGGCACATCGAATGTTGCAACCAGGAAACTTATCTGATTCTTCTTTTATCAGTTCCTGCATTCAGTTGCCACCGCGATCTCAATGTCAACATGTGGCTTAGGCGAGCTTGTTGCGGACAGCAACCACTGTGGCTTGACTCTAAATCATTGCACGATCCCTGCCTCCCGCACACACCCTGGGACCAGAAACATGTCGGGTATTTGGACAGCCAACCCGTGCGTCCGCCCCGGCCGTGGCAGAAGCGCTGCTTCCCCTGCCTCTTCCTCCACCGGCTGGTGACTTTCGCTATCCCCGTGCTGGAAGAAGAGCGTCACGTGAGCCGTTGTCAGGTGTGCCATCACCACCACGACACCGCTGGGGCTGTGCATTGTGCACGGAGGCTGCTACACACAACGCACCATCGCCCGCACCTCAGCAAGCGACATCAGTTCCGGCAGGCGAAGAAGCAGACACTGACCCTCCTTGAGGTGACTGACATCGCCATCTGCCCTGAGGAGGCACAGCACCCAGCTCACGGGGCAGTGGCAATCTCATATCATCTGCTGCAGGATAGGTTTCGCTGCCGTCCCTCAGCTGTGCAGTGTCAACGTCGAGGCCGGCAAGCAACACTACTTTCGCGCGCATGGGTGGAGGCGGAACAGTGTGGTTGCGACACCAGCGGCTGGAAGGGGGACCTGCCTGCGCTGCCTCACCAACCCATAGGGATCCTCGTAAGCCCCGATGAATCTCTGCAGATCGTTCGCTGAGACCAAGCAAATGCGGGATTCGAGGTGAACCTGGCTGGCATCGGGCCCCATTACCCTAACCCTAGGTCCGTGCTATTCACGCCGTAACTCGGATCTCATTGCGCGGGGGTGCGGCGCCGCCGACCAGTTGCGCACTTCCCTCTTTTAACTGGGGTTATCAACAAAATTCATTGTCAAGGATATTGGAAGGCTCCTTGGGATACCGATTCGGATGAACACGATGCTTGTGAGGAGGTTACAGCAGCTGGATGGAGGTGAAGAAGGGTGAGAAAATGCGTGAGAGCATCTATTCGGAGCGCAAGTTGTGTGCCCCCCACAAGCTAAATATCTTTTGTCAGCCTTGACCTGAAACGTAGGATGATGGTGCAGAAGAAGAAGGATGGGGAGAACCGGAAGGCGTTTTACTGGAAGCTGATGCACTTGGTCTTCCTTACTATCAATGTAGGCGGGAAGCTGTGTTTGCAGCTGCAACTTTGCGTAAGCCAGTGCAACATTGCCAGCACAAGGGTCCATGAAGGCAACGGGAAAGGAAATATAGACCTTATCCAAGCAACTGTAAGAGACGTTCCTGATGACTCATGAGTTTGAAAGGAGTTAAGGTAGAAGTGCTGTGCTTTAGACAACTGAGCAGAACTGCAACAACTACTTCATCAAACGCAAAGTTGCAGTCTTCAGTTCTGACAACTACCTTTGGAATTGTGCCCTTGCTACTCATACTATCTATGATCTTTGCCGTTATAGAGAGATGAATATCGACATTACAAGTGTGCTCTCAGCAATACAACAGAGAATTGCTTCATGGTTCTCTGCAGCGAAGAGATTGTCTAATAAAAAGGATGAGCATGGTTGAATGCTTGAAGCTGTTTCAGAGCTTACCTTCATCAAAAACATTCTTCTAACCAAAACCACTTAAGGCTTTGCCTTTCCCATGAATCATCTGTAAAGGAGCCTCACATCTCTGCTAGTAGTAATATGAGATTTTGGTTGTCAGAACAGAGTCTGTTCTGTGAGCTTGTCTCTGAAGAAATCCTTCAAGCTTGGACTGGGAGCAATATTGGCTGAGCCTTCATGCTGTATTTGAACACACCTGAAATCATACTCCATTCCTTCTCGAAACTACTAGTCACTTTTTCTTTGCTTATTGGCAGACCCTGCGGATCAAACACGCAAGTGGTATTGTTGATCAAGCGAAGTACTGTGTTCGTCTCTTTGGCCACTTTTACTATGGGATTGCTGTCCGTTCTATGAATTCAACTTGGGCCCCTTCTATGATGTTAGTAAGAAGCTCTCAAAATACTCGAACAGAGATTGGCCGCGAAGCCTGCAGGAAGGTCTTCCAGCTTTTCACTTACATGTTTACAGTATGCTCAAGTAGATTGCTCTGGTGAGTCTGCGACAATCCTCAGTCTCATTTTTCTACAATCTAAGTGGTAGCTTACATGCCCTCCAAGCCTATCCCGTGCTTCCAGGATAGTAACCTGGACACCTTTGGAGATCAGAGTTTCCGCACATCTTAATCCTGCCAGATCAGCTCCTACTATGCCCACATGAGACCTTATCTGTTGCACCTCCACCTGCAAGAAATGCACTGCGCGCTTGGGTCGCTGTCTTCTCTTGAACTGTCCCCACGCGGAAAATGACTTGAATGTTGATAGGGTGCTGTGTCGGGCCTGGTGTCGCAGCTTGTGTACTCTGACCTTGACAGGATGCTTGTGGCCAGCACCGAGAACTAGGTGGCTTAAATGGAAGTTTCTCGAGAATTTCCGATTACCGGGTCTTCTGCAGCTTCGGCGGAGTACTTCTTGCTGATTCCGTATCCGCTGATTGCTCCCGACCTCGTTTTCTGGGATCGCCAAATGCTGGTCTCCCTGCAAAATCAAGTGACGTATTGGTTTCGGAAACAGCTCTGCTGTTCTGTAATGATTGATCTTGACTGACTGCTTGCGTCAGGGCTGGAGGTTTCGCAGCTGGTGTCGAGATTCGATTGTTTTGCTGGATGAATTTCTGTCCATGAGAATAGAACCAAATGTTTTATCTATCCGCTCTTGCAGATTTATCCCTCAACTTTTCCGAAATATCCTCGGCGGCATCCTTGAGCAAAGGACGGAGCTCATTTGCTCCATAGCCGATCAGAATGCTTTTGATAGTCTCAAAGACTATTCTTCGATCGAAGTTACTGCGTTCGATGGTGAGGATCTCTTGATACTCAAACTTTAAAGGATAGTCTTCTGTGGTTTTCGGCATACCAGACCCATCCCCGTGGGTTGCTCGATGCATGCGAATTGTGAGACCTCTAGCGCTAGCTACCACAGAAAAGAATCTCACCTTTTTGAAAAAGTTGACCTCATGCTGTGGTCCAGCGTCCCAAAAAAATTCAAACATATTGTGTAGAGCCTAACTTACATTATTCAGACTTTGACATTTCCCTACACTGTCGTCGCTGGTAATCATTGCTTTCTTGGCCTCAATAGTGAAGAAATGGAATAACCTTTGCGTAAGGTAACCCCCACTTTCGTAGCAGGCTAGGCGCCTTGTCCCTTTTGGCAATCTATACCACAGTGCATCGGGTATAAGAGCCTTTCTGCGGAAACACACAGCAAGGTCGGGCTTGGGTTGCGACACAAAAGTTTCGTCCATCTCAAACGCTCGGGTCGGCATTGGGGGGCAAGTCCAGGTCTCTTCAACACTGAAATCTAGACAACTCTCATTGCTAGTGTCTCTATTGTAGATAAGAACATGGCGTGCAATCAAGCTCATCATGAGTGTTCGTTGAAAGAGCGCCTCGTTTGATCGTCCTCGACATTTGGCGTGATCCGAGGTCCAGAGCTGGTCGTACGACTCTCTTTCCTCGTCGGTCTCCGGAACAGACTGTTTGGGTGAAAGAGAGAGAAATTGATCTATATATGGGTCGGGCTCATGGCTCTCCTCCAGAAGGACGTTTCGATATGAAAGCCCTTCAAGGAATGCTTCGCTGTCGGGTTTCATTGTCGAGTACTCTATTGCGAGGCTCGGATCTGCAACGATGGCATCTATAACGGCTAGGGCTTCTTCACCCAGCGGGGGCAAATACCCCCACTTCCGATTGAATATTTGCTCGGGATCGTCGTCCTCTGCATCTGTATCCTGAGGTGATATAAGTAATTCCTCATCAGAAAACTCTTGAGGAGTTTGTTCTTCTGCAAGCGACGTTTCTATACTCTTTACAACACTGTGGAGGTTAAGGCGGGTTGGACTCTCTGGCCGACCCTGCGCTTGTGCTGTTCCTCTGGCTTTCTGAGGTCTGCGTGCCTTGCGAGCCTTGCGAAGAATTGAGTCCGGGTCGTCCATAACGGACACAGCCGATTGAGTGGAAGCTCTTGACCTGAGACCAGACCTTGAATTGTGGTAGGGGCCCGAGGCTGTAGCCGGTTCGTCCAGGGACTAGTAACAGATATGGACTGAGAACCCATACTCAATCATACTGCTGGCGACCGCAGTTCACCTTGGGCGGGAAATAGAGAGAGGGTCTCACATTCTTGCCTGTTCCTTGAGATACTCGGTTGGATCTCATTCGAGCTGTTCGAGAGTTTGGCCCAAATTCTTTTCCCTTGTTACCTAGGCATTGAGAAAGCGTAATCCAGTATTATTTATTCCAATTCTTAACCTGAACCAATTTCTGAAGTGCAGACACACAAATTAAACGCACGACACTGTATATGTAAACCCAGAAGCTCGAGCGGCTTGGGCCGGCACACACAAGTACTTATTAAACATTGAGGGAGGGGTAGATGAGCAGCTGAACTGGGGTATGGCGGTGCAGGACCCATGAATTTTCGCAGCTACGCTCGTGTCTTGGCTGATACAGGTCTTGATTCCTGAGACGGCCTCCTGTCCGGGTCTTTTTGTCCAACTCAGGACGGTGACCAAGAGGTGTTTGAGTGCAAAGGTGACGCAGGGGTAGCGACCATCTCTTATGGTGGACTGTCAGGTCTGGATAGAATAAAGTTCCCTGTACGAGTAAGTCTAGCGAAGTGATTTAGCAATGGGCGAATGAAGAATAAAGAGGCAAAGATAAAGTACTTTCTTGATGTAGCTCTAGGGAGAAGTGACATTGAGCAGATCAATTAGGTGTTCTTGTTGCGTTTCATCTCTTTTTTGCCTTGTAAACCGCTCAATTCCCTACCCAATGAGAGGGTTCCCTGTTGTGGCGAGACTTTAGGTTGCTTTATCTCCTCTGTGAGTGACGTTAACAATTGTTGAGGGAGGTGGTGCGAGTCTGGATCGTACGAGTCCCGATGGACTCAGATCCCGCGTTGCAGCATTCTTCCCACTCTTTCTTGAACACACTAACATCTTGATAATGTGATTGTTCTCAAGCATTTCCCTGAGCATCTCAGCTCCCCATGAAGCTTCCGGGAAATTGCGGTTAGGTGGAGTCGTGGCGACAGAGACCACACTTCGCGGGTTACCGGTGGTTTCAACCAGCAGTCTGAGACACCTCATCTTAGAGCAGAGTACAGCCATCCATTCGACCAGATCGCACTATACCTGCAACAACCTCAGATTCTTCTCAATTACTTCGCATTACTACAAATGCCTGCTCATACCCTGCAGAATCAACGGCAAGTCTGCCGGTTTTCACAAAGTTGATGATGTCACTATGAAGGCCTGAGACTGGCAGAGGGGTGTTGTGAGTTGGCTGTTGTACCTCACGCATAGCCTCGACTACAAAAGCGTACTCCCGCTCCTGTTCGACTTCCTGTAATGCTGAGCCATGAACGGCGCTACCAGTGTCTTGAAAACCTTTCCAAAGAGTGTCGAGCTCTTTCATAAAGGTTGCTACTTCTGGTAACCATGTCCCGCAGGTTGAGGGAGGCTTCGACTGTGTACTTGTCCCATACAGTTGAGCCAAAGTCTGCCGCTCCCGCTGTCGTAAAAAGCCAAGAAGTATATCCCGTTGATGGGAATCGACAAGAACTTCCGGATTATCGGAAGCTGCCTGTGGATGACGACAGAAGTCAACCCCTTGAGAGAAGTACAGAGGTTGAAGCTGCTCGATTCCATCACAGGTCTGCTCCAAAAGCCAGGAAATCACATCGCTTGAATCTAATGAATCACCCATTTTCTACTGACGAAGATCGAGAATGCTCTGGTGAACTTCAGGAGGGGCGAAGAACACAATGTCAATGCTCCAGCGCGCGCAGAAGCTGGCATCTTCAAATCCGTGCCCCGGGTGTGAGCTTCGTCAAGATAGACAAGACAGTCGCCCAAGTTGTCAGCAAAGGGGGCCGCTAACAAAGGAACCGAAGTCCCATGTCGATATCGAACAAAGGGCTTGTTTTCCTTATCAAAATAGACGATGGCCGGGCTTCCAGATCGATAGTGAGCCACGCTTCCGCCAGAGTCAAGTTATCCATCTCCAAATTCCCATCGCCCCGAGCTTTCTGAGCAGATCGACTTCAGATAGACGTCCCGTACGTGGGTCCGCAGCGAGTACGTACTGTCCGCTTCGCTTTTGTAGTAAACATGTCAACACCTCGGCATTTGTATGTGAAAGTCCAGGGAGATCGTTTTGCTTTATAGTTAGAGGTAGCATTCCTCTGTTATTGTTGTTCCACTGAAGCCCGTCGTTAAGGGCTGGGAATATGTGCCGAGACTCCGTGCAGTTAACAATGGGCTGTCTGGTAAATAGAGAGAGGGATGTCCCACCCTGAAGCTGGCAACTTCATCTGGAACTGTTTGGCATGTTTCGGAAAACGAAGTTATTTAAACAAGTAATCGATAACACTTGTATTATAGCGGAAATGCTGCCAGACTTCCATAACCTGAGTCACCTGATCAACATTGATTGCATTCCAATCCCGCAACGAGTCTGGAAGGCTGTCGGAGCTATGACTCCAGCGGTCATACTGACTTGAGGGGTCATCAGATTTTAGGACATGCTCAAGGCTGTGATGCAACTGAGTGATAGTGAGACCGTCGTAGTAGGATGTCCCCATCTGCTTGATTGGATGGAACATTTTTGGCATGGAAGGGAACCGCTATTGGGTCTTGATTCGGATGCAATCATATTGTACATTTGACCACTTATTAAGAGTCGGAGGCAGTATGCGGTGCATGAACAAGCCTCGCAGTAGATAGATGTTCTGTGTTGCAACAGGCTTGTCATGGAACAGCTGAAAGATGCACTCAGTGACTGTGGGTGGAACCTTTGCTTCCGAAATAAACTGCTCGATCGCTAGACAATCGGAGTCTGGGTGGTCCTCAGTTAGTATGATTGACGTCTGCC
Organism: Acarospora socialis; assembly: GCA_025617375.2. Taxonomy (NCBI): domain Eukaryota; kingdom Fungi; phylum Ascomycota; class Lecanoromycetes; order Acarosporales; family Acarosporaceae; genus Acarospora; species Acarospora socialis. Next base: position 22,194 of record JAMYGW020000029.1, read on the forward strand.
TGCCACAGATGTCTTTAACCGATCGCGCGATTAATGCATCCTTAACGTCCCTGCGAAACAAGAAAACAAGCGGAAACCCGCCTCTCGGAATGCATGGGTGAAAAAATGAACGGCCAAGGCTGACATAAAGCTTCGATGTATTGACTGGCGTCGTGGCAAGGCAATATTGCACTTTGGCTCGCAACATTGCGACTCCCCATGCAACATTACTCCTCTAAGTGCAACATAACCCCCCACTGTGCAATATTGCTCGCCACGGTCTCCTAAGCACGTCCCAACTTTTTTTCTCTCAAAGAGTGCATCCTTGCTGTTGGCTATCTGCGGCATCACTATCCAGCATTACTACAAGTTCAAAACATGTGCTCTACATTAGGTGATGAAGGTAAGAGATGAAAATCCGAGCAGGAATCGAGAGAAAAGGCCAAGAGGCTTCGCCATGATTGACCATTTGAATGCGGTCATTATGATTCTGAATTTCACGCATCTTTAGATAGGGGGGTGAAAAGGAGCTGTACGACTTCCTTCAATGACTTGAGAAGGTTGCAACATTTGTGATGACAAGGCCAGAGACTACAAGTCAAATACTGACACCAATGCTGGGTCATGAATTCACCAAGTTCAAGATCCTGGATCGACTTCACAGCGAGCTTCTTCAAATTCTCAGCCAAGCTCTTGACTGACCATTCAACATTCCATTATTCCATTGAGCAACTGAGGACTCTCTTAGTCTTGGCTCTCACATTAGTTCTCAAATGATTTGTAGAAATTTCTTAGATCAGGTATTACAGGTCGTGGATGAGGGCATCTCACAGGGAAATCACACAGCTCAAGGAAATTTTACAGTTGTTCTATCAGAGTCATCTGGAACAAGCTCAAGGCGCAGATTAGTGTAGCATTGGTTGGCACATGAGAAATAACCGGCGGCCAACTAGTATTAATGCAGTTCAGATACACTTATCTTAGTCATCAGCACCAACAAATAAGTGTAAACTAGTATCTGAACACAGCAGCGTACACTCTCTAATCCATCACAGCTTACCTTCTATCTCACATGATGGAGAAAACGAACATGGATATCAAGGTCTTCTTTGATGGACCCTCTGAACCCAACACATATACTGTCATTGCCAGAGTGCTCAATGTGGTAAGCTGAGCCTCCACATCTACCATCAACCTTCAGTGCTAAAGGGAGAACAGATGGGAACTATTGACCTCTTAACATATGAGAAGGTGCAGCACCAGAAAGGTTTTGCTCAGGTAGATGTTCTTCTGAAAGAAGTGAAATGCTTTCAGACTTGTCACTGTAATGTCAACATTGTTTGTAAGTACTATCATGAATGCACTGAAGATACACTAACATCATGCATAGCTGAAGAGCCAGCTTGTGATTGTGTTGTTCTTGTGGTTGCAAAGGATATGTCTGGGATTGAGAAGTTCAATACAAGTAGTACAAAGCCATCCATCATCCTTGTAAATAAGATGTCAGTGAATCTTTACTATGCTCAGACATACTCAGTACTTACTGCATCTAGGGACAAATCAAACTGGTTGGAGAAAGAATTCGAGCAGGTACGAAGGGACTTGAAACAAAAACTCAAGGAAAACATCAAGACGTAGGCTATCCTTTCCGGTGTCTTTCAATACTAATTTTGAATTTAGTATTATTCCTGTCTCGGCCCACTATGATGACAACGTGGTTGACCAGACCCCCTGGTATCAAACTTTTTCTGAAGCTTTTGAGTCACTGAAATAAGCAGAGGTATGTAGCTTGGGGTGAAAACCTGTGGTACTTTCACTTACAATCAATAATTTTCTGTTAGATATGGATAGGTGAGCTTGGTCGGACGTGGCTTACCGATCCACACCAAGTTTGATATCATGGTCTTGTGAGCTAGCTTGATGTCGTTACTGTAGCAGCCAAGGTGTCAGTTGACCCAGTTGAATTCCTTGCCTTCAAGTGAAAAACACTGAAATGACCTCCAGAAACCTCTTGTGACTGCTCTGCAATGTTTGCCTGCCCTCTGTGTGCTTGTCCTCCATGACCATGCTGCCCTACACCTCATCTCGTCCTTCCTGCCATTCCTGACGTCCGTCCACTAGTTCAGAGGCCGAGTAGTCCTGTTGGGTCGATTTCCAGGCCTATGTCCATGGGCCCATTCTAGAGATGCTATGCGCTTTAGATAGATTTCCTGAAAAGATTCTCAAGCAAATAGAAGGTATCATCCTGCAGTCATTAGTGATACATCTGATGGATGAGCTGCTTCGGTAGTACTTTTAGCAACAACCACCACTTCTTCCTGTATCACTATGGGGCTATCCTTCCTTGAAGGCCTCTGGAGCTGCTTTTTAAGGTCTGTTTTGACCTGTTCCGCTACTTTCCTGGCTATCTTTTCCTCTGCTTTAGCAGCCCTCTTGTCTATCAAACACCTCAGTCAACCAATTGATCACCAGGGAGTTGCTAGTCCAGCCGTTAGGAGAAGTCGTAAAGAACACATCCTCAGAAGAGAAATCCTCAAGCCAGGTGTCCTGGAGATTGCCTGAGTCCGATTGGTAGATAACTGTAGAAGGGAGGGAGGATCCATCCATACAAATTGTGACCACAATAGTAATCCATTCCCTGTTACCATCTTGACCAGCACCTCTGATTTCCGTGCTCTTAGACCATACTCTCTTTGTCTTTTGAAGTACACCAATCAGGAAGCCTTTTTCATCCATATTATAGATGTTCTCTGACCGGATCTCATATTCTTCCATGTTGGAGCTTAACTGCACTATATCAGTATGAGAGTCTGCCACTTTGGGCCACTTACCAGGTCAAACCAGAGAGTATACTCATATATGTTGTCTGCTTTCTTTCTGTCCAGATCAAAGCCTAACTGGAAGCCAGAGTGAAGCTTCTCTCGGTGCCGATTCACGAAGCGGGAAAGCCACATCTTTGACGGCGCAACTCCGGCAATATTTGTGGCGGAATTGCGTACCATGGCTGGGGTCGGTGGAGTTCCTTGGTCAGTCAATCAATTTATATACTCAATAAGTGTTATTTCCTGCTCTGAACTGAGCAGTTTTCCATTGCTGATCTTCTCCGCTCTACTGCCCGCTACACCTCTATGACGCCGTGAGAGGGTAGATCTGTTGATTCCGAACAACCAAGCGGTCTTGCTGTAATTAGGACACTTCTGGCTTTTCAAATCTGCCAAAGCTTTCTCAATTGGAGTCATTTTGGCTGAGCTATGGAGTTCTTGATATTGTTCTTGATATGGCGTGCGCCAAGTGTGGCCGTGCACCAAGTGTGGCTGACTCCTATGGAAGAAGGCCACTCTCAATTCAAATCTTTTTACATTAGATCCAGCGAACAAGCAAATGTCCATGTCGGTCACAATTATCAACGTCAGTCAATCTGGTTTGAAGACTTTCTTATACTAGGAATGCTCTTATATTGATTGAACTTCCAGAAAACCCGCCAGACCTTGCCGAAAGACTACATCCGGTCTCTGGAGCTGCCTTCCACGCCTTCTCTCGCAGACACGAGCCCCAATGCCTTGATAATACACGAGTCGAACTCCTCCGCAAGGTGATGAAATGGAGCAATAACCCGGACGGTGAGTATATATTCTGGCTGAGAGGCATCGCCGGCATTGGTAAGTCCACCATCGCTCGCACGGTTGCCGACAAATGGGGCAATATCGAACGACTCGGAGCGAGCTTTTTCTTCTCCAGAGGTGGAGGTGATCTTGGTAACGCTACCAAATTCTTTACGACAATTGCCTTCCAGCTGTCACAAGTCTCTTCGGACGTTAAACACTATATCTGCGAAGCAGTAAAGAAGCAGCCGGATATTGTTCAGCAAGCTTTCCGAGACCAGTGGAAACGGCTTGTCTTTGGACCGCTTGCTATGCTAAAGGCCGATTCAACTCCATTACCGTTGGTCCTTGTGGTTGATGCCTTGGATGAGTGCGACGGAGATCAAGACGTCAAACAGATCCTTCAACTCGTTACTGAGGCAAAAATACTTAAAACTGTTCGATTGCTAATTTTCTTGAGTAGTAGACCAGAAACTCCGATCCGGCTTGGCTTTCGTAATATGTCCGGAAATCTGCATCGAGACCTCGTCCTGAATAATGTTCCCCGCGCTATTGCAGATAATGATATTCGGATCTTCTTTGAGCACAAATTTGGAGCAATCAGATCTGCTTCGGACGACCTACTGGTGGACTGGCCTGGCAAGGAAACTATTGACCTTCTAGTTTTGAGAGCTCACGGCTTGTTCATCTACACTGCAACAGTATGTCAGTTTATTGAGGAGAATGGTGAGCAATGGCCTCCCAATAACCTTCTTCACCTTATACTTCCCTGTGATTGCACAACCGACTCCTCGCTGTGGAAGTCCGGTAATACAGTGATAACTCACAAGTTGCCCACAAAGAAGCTTGATATGATGTATACCCAAATCCTGGAGCATTCTCTGAAGAATGTTCATGATGAAATGAACAAGCAACAGCTTGTCGTGATATTCAGACAGGGAGTTGGTGTAATTGTCAACTTATTTGAGCCTCTTTCTATTATCACTATTGTGGGATTACTTCCTTTCAATGAAGCACAATACAGAGAAGGTTGCATAATCTATACTCTGTTTTGGAAGTTCCTGATGGCCAAGAATACCCTATCTGCCTCCTTCACCCTTCGTTCCGTGACTTTCTCCTAAACAATGAAAGATGCTGCAATCAAAATTTCTGGGTGAACAAGAAACAGGCACATGGAACTTTAGCGGAGAGCTGCCTGCGGCTCATGTCCAGCAATCTCAAGAGAGATATTTGTGACCTGCGCGCCCCAGGTGCTCTTGCAAGTGAGGTGAACAGCTGTCAAGTAAAATTTTATCTTTCTGCTGATCTCCAGTACGCGTGCCACTTCTGGGTTCAACATCTTCAACAGAATAAAGTTCGGGTTCATCACATTGATCAAGTCAATCAGTTTCTGCGGAAGCACTTCCTTCATTGGCTTGAAGCTCTTAGCTTAATAGGGAAGGCGTCCGACAGTATCCAGATGGTAACTAGCTTACAGACTTTAGTTGTAAGTGGCCCTATGGATATATCTTATTAGGTTAATACTGATACTGATGTAAGTACAATTAAGGGTTTTGAGGCCCTAGACCAAACAGGATAGTGTCTTGAAGTTGGATTTGTCAGACTCTTCACCATAACTATATGGAAAGGTGTTCTGCAGGGGAAGCTATTCTCTTCTCCCGTCAGTACTCGATCTCGGTACCGGCACAGGGTCATGGGCCATTGAATTTCAAAAAGCACAAAATACAGGAATTGATCTATGTAATAAGCAACCCAGATATCTGCCACTCAATCTGGAAATATTGATCGGTGACATGGATTGCTGGAAAGGGCGGTACAATTTTCTCCACGCGAGGGACCTTAATGGCAGCGTTTCCGACTAGAAAAAGATTTATTCGCAGGCTTACAAATGTCTCAAGCCCGATGGATGGCTGGAAGTGCAAGGGATGGAAATCTGTGTCCATAGTGACGATGATTCGTTGAAGAACGCACCAAATTTGACCAAACTCTACAAACAGATCGACAAAGCAAGCAAAGACATAGGAAAGCAGGTGAATGTCGTGGAGCAACAGAAAGGGAGTATTGTTGATGCTGGATTTGAGCAAGTGGTCCGCGAAGTGCACAAGGTATATGATGTCCTTGATAACCGTGACACCGCTAACAATGGTTAGGGCGACGACGAGCTTCCACCTCTACGTTGGTGTCGCCTATGAGTACTCAGGACTTTGTCCACCCTGAGGAAACTAAGAGAAGCTCCACAACAACAACACCACTACACACGACGACGACATCACCTCTACCACCTCCCTCGACGACGCGTCAAATGGCATGCCAAAGCTACGTGACATATCGACGCCTCTCGATATGACGAAGTCTCGACATGATGCAGTCTTTTGATATATTCTCCGGTGTATCAAGGACTCCTGACATGCTGCCTCCCCATGTCAAGCCTGTTCAACGCGTCAAGAGACACCCACATACAGCACTCACACCTTTCCTATTCGAAGTCACATCTTCAACACACCACAGAAAGCAGTCACATAACGCCCTCTTAACATTCTCTCTACGGCTTCATCCTCTACGCACGAGCAAATATCGGGCGACTTGACACTTGGAGGAAAGCATAAAGGGACGGGATGACTAGGGTATTAATTGTTTACAGCAACGTTCATCTCTGCGGGTGACGACCCAAAGAAGGCATTAGCAAGCAGTCACAAAGATAGGGGATTAGCAAGGCATTGGGGTTTCTTTTGTTCAGCCAACTAGGGTACACTCATTTGGGCAGGATTTCTTATGTTTTTGAGTGCAGAATGCGCTGGTCTACCTTGTAGT
>JAMYGW020000030.1:0-27270 GCA_025617375.2 Acarospora socialis
GGTGCGCTTCGCCGTGGGCTGATGCTTCCGAGGGCTGGGCCGGCGTGGCCCACCAGGGCACCTCCGCCGCCTCGCCCGCAGGCTAGCCGAGCTGGCCCCGGGCGGGCTTCAAGCGAGGCGGGGGCTAGGGCGCGGGCCGGAACACGAGGAGGGCGGCGTCGGTCCCCAGCAGGCCGGCGCGGGCGGCGACGAACAGCCGGTCCAGTTCGGGCACGAACAGCGAGGTGCGCGCGCCGGATTGCGTCCGGATGCGCGCGAGCAGGCGGTCGCCGGCCGTGTCCTGCTGCACGACGTCGACGGCACCCTCGCCGCAGCTGACGTAAAGACGCCGACGCTTCGGGTCGAAGAACACGTCGTCGGCGTCGGCGCAGGTAGGAAGGCTGGCCGTCACGGCCCCGGTCCGGGCGTCCAACAGCACGAGCCGCGCCGGGCTGCGGAACACGGTGGCGAGCACGCCGGCTGCGGCGTCGAGCGCCATCGGGAAGTTGGCCCGCAGGCCGTCCGGCACGCGCCAGCTTGCGACCAGCTTGCCGGCTTGGAGGTCCACGACCGCGACTTGGCCGGCATCGGGCACATTCACGTAGGCGCGCCTGGCGTCCGGGTCGATTTGGAACCCTTCGGGGTGGGCGGGCAGCTTGACGGTGCCCACGACAGACCGTTGTGCTGGGATTGAGCGTGGCGAGGCCGCCACCGCCGTAGCCCACGACCAGGTGCCCGGTCCTTGGATCGAGCCGTATGTTGTCGGCGTCCTCGCCTAACGCGACGGTGCCCGCCGATTGCAGGTCGTCTCCCCGGAACAGGCGGACCGACCCATCGCCGGCGCTCGCGACCGCGAGCAGGTCGGCGCCGGGGAGATGGCCGACGCCTTGCGGCTCCTTCAGCCCGGCGACGCGGTGGACGACCTTGCCCGACGCAAGGTCCACCGTGTCCACGCTGCCGTTGCCCAGTTCGGCCACGAACAGGCGCCCGCGCCGCAGGTCCACCGCCATGTGGTCGATGCGGCCCGAGACGTCGGGCAGCGGGATCGTGCGCTCCAGCACCAGCGGCCGCACCGGCTCTATGGCTCGGGACGCTTCAGACGGCAGGCTGCACAGCACGGACAGCAGGGCAATGGGCGCGAGCGCCCCGGTGGCCGCGCGCACCAAGTCGAGTGCGACCAGCATGGCGCGGGCGGGGGAGCTGGTTCACGAAGGCGCGGGCGATGGGCGCCACGCCGACATAGGCGACCATCTTGATCGCGAGGGCGGTGTCGAGCATGGCGCCGGCCTCCGCGCCCGCGAGCTGTAAGGCAACCAGGCCGAGAGCGGCGGTGGCAAGGCCGGTGCCGAAGAGCGCGATGACCTGGGCGGCGAACAGGTGGTGGTAGGTGTGGAAGCGAAGGGGCGTGAGCATCTCGATATCCCTACGCTGGCCCAGCGTGCTGCATGCTCTTCCCCTTGCGTCCGAGTAGCTTTTCGCCGTCCGACCGCAAGACACCTTTTGGGTCCACGTGCCGGTAGAGCGTCTGCCGGGGTGATGCCCAGCTCGGTGCACAGCTCGCCCACCTTGGTGCCGGGCTGGCCCATGGCGGCCTGGGCCAGGCGCAGCTTGGCCGCGGTCATCTTGTAAGGGCGCCCGCCGTTGCGGCCGCGGGCGCGGGCAGAAGCCAAGACCCGCCTTGGTGCGCTCCACGATAAGCTCGCGTTCGAACTCGGCCAGCGCCGCGAAGAAGCCGAACATCAGCCGGCCATTGGCGGTCGTGGTGTCGATGGCGGCGCCCTCGCCGGCCAGTACCCGCAATCCCGCGCCGCGCTGGGTGAGGTCGCCCACGAGGTTGACCAAGTGGCGTAGGTCGCGTCCGAGCCGGTCAAGCTTCCAGGCGACCAGGGTGTCGCCGGACCGCACGGCCTTGAGGCACGCCTCCAGCCCGGGCCGGTCGTCGCGCTTGCCGGAAGCGTGGTCTTCATACAGGTGCCCGGCTTCCACGCCGGCAGCGAGCAGGGCATCCCTTTGCAGGTCGAGCACTTGGCTGCCGTCCGCCTTGCTCACCCGCATGTAGCCGATCAGCACGGGCCGTCCCTCACCGGATCACCTGGACGCTGACACCGGTTACCTCGGCTATCCCCGCCCAGCCGCGGTCGGCGGTGAGGGCCGACGCGCCGAGTTCTGCCGCAAGGGCAAGGCAAGCGCGGTCGCCGAGCGACAGCCCGGCCGTGCGCGTGGCGGGCCGCAGCTCGGCCGAGCGCTGGGCTTGGGCCTCGGTCATGGGGGCGACCTCCAGGCCGAGGATGGCGACAGCCCGGGCTGCCTCTTGGGCTGGCAGACCATGGTCGGAGAGCTTGGCAAGCACCTCGGCCAGGTTGGCCGCCCCGATCACGCCGGCGCGCAGGTGCGCGCGCACCACCTCGGCGCCGGGTTCCTCGAACAGCAGGGCGAGCACGGCCGAGGCGTCGAGCACGACGGGGCTGCCGGTGGCAGAGCTACTCACGCGCAGCGTCGGCCCGACGTTCGGCCAGTAGCTCGTCCGTGACGCCCTGGGCGCCTGGGGCATACCGCCGCACGAGGGCCTGGGCACGGCGCACAGCGTCGTCCACGCTCTCCAGCACGAGCCGGCCCTCGTCCTCGCGGATGATCAGCAGTCCGCCGCCTTCGACTTGGAGCTGTTGGCGCAAGCCGACAGGCAGCACCATCCGGCCATTCGCCGCGATTTGGACCCGGTAATGCTCCATGGCACGTCCTTCCTGGATGGCACAGACCTACATCGGATGCAGATCCGGGTCGAGTGGCAGGCACGCGCTGGATCGTTGTCACTTATCAGCTCGATTGCGTGACAACGCGCCCTAATACCCACCCCTTTCAAGGTCTTTGAACAAGTCCCAGGTGCCGCGTTCTGATTTGACGAGCGGGCAGGAGCGGCACCATCTGGACCACTGTTTTCGAGCGGTTCGAGCAACACGCGCCGGCGAGCGTGATGGCGCGGACCGCGCTGGAGCACGCGTTGCCGGCGGGCTGGGTCGACGAGGTGTTCGACCAGCACCGTGAGCGCCAGTATTCGCGCGAGCTGCTGTTCTCCACGGTGATCGAGTTGGTGACGCTGGTGTCCCTGGGCCTGCGCCCGTCGCTTCATGCAGCGGCGCGGGCGATGCCGACGCTGCCGGTCACGCTGGCGGCTCTGTATGACAAGGTGAACCGCACCGAGCCGGCCATCCTGCGCGCCCTGGTGCGCGGCAGCGCCGAGCGCCTGGCGCCGGTGGCCGCAGCCGTGGACGGCAGCACGATCCTGCCAGGCTGGCGCTTGCGCGTGCTCGACGGCAACCACCTGCCGGCGAGCGAGAAGCGCTTGGCGCCGCTGCGGGAGCACCGCGGCGCGGCGCTGCCAGGGCAGGCGCTGGTGGTCTACGACCCGGACAGCGGCTTGGTGACCGACCTCGTGGCCGGCGAGGACGCGCATCAGAGCGAGCGTGCTTTGGCGGCGCCATTGCTGGACAGCGCGCAACCGGGGCAGCTGTGGATGGGCGACCGGCATTTCTGCACGCGCGTGATCATGCAGGGCTGGGACGAAGCGCAGGCCGGCTTCATCGTGCGCGAGCACGGCCGTCATCCCCGGCTGGCCGGGCAAGGGGAATGGCGCGGGTGCGGCCGCATCGGGACGGGCCAAGTGCGCGAGCAGGCAATCGAGGTGGCAGGGGCGCCGGCGCCGTGGCGACGCGTCGAACTCGCGCTGGACACGCCCACCGAGGCAGGCGAGCGCGTGATCCGGCTGTGGAGCAACCTGCCCGAGGAGATCAACGCCCGGCAGATCGCCGCTCTATACCGCACACGCTGGCGCATCGAGGGCATGTTCCAGCGATTGGAGGCCGTGCTCAACAGCGAACTCCGCAGCCTGGGCCACCCCCGCGCGGCGTTGCTGGGCTTCGCCGTGGCTGTCTTGGCCTACAACGTCCTGTCCCTGCTGCAGCGCTGCGTGGAGCAGGCGCACCAGGACCGGAAGCCGCCGCCGGAGGTATCGACCTACCACCTGGCCCTGCATATCAGGAGCAGCTACGAGGGCATGCTGATCGCGCTGCCGCCCGAGCAATGGCGCCTCTCCAACGGCGACCCGACCGCCTTGGCTGATCGGCTGATGCAGCTGGCACGCAACATCGATCCCCGCCAGGTCGCCACCAGCAAGCGCCGGCCCAGGGTCGCCAAGCCCAAGGGATACGTCGATGCCGCTGTCGTGCGTGCCCAGGTGTCCACTGCACGGGTGCTCGCCCAGGCACGGGTAGCAACACCTTGAAAGGGGTGGGCGTAAGGGGCCTTCCGATGGCGCCTGACGAGTTCCGGGCCGCGCGCGAGCGGCTGGGCTGGTCGCGCCCGCACCTCGCCCAACGCCTCGGGGTGCGGGAAAGCTCCGTGCTGCCACTGGGAGAACGGTCGAACGGCCATTCCAGACCGCCTGGCGGCTTGGATGCTGGCCCATGTCGCTGCACACGACACAGCGCCTAAGCTGCCGGAAGGCTGGAGCACTACGGCTGCTGGCCAACGCCTCACGGGAGCGTGACAGCAAAAGCCTTGTAAAGCACCCTATGCAGGGTGCATTATTCTCTCGTGCCGGACGCGATGGCGACCGGACGAGCGAAAGAGGCTCCCGCCATGCAGGCAATCTACATCAACGTTACTGAGACCGCGAAGCTGATCCGGGCCGCACTCAAGCGCTCCTTTCCCCGCCACGAAGTTCAGCGTGCGCAGCCGCTCTTGCAGCGGTGGTCCATCCATCGACATCGCGTGGGAGGACGGCCCGGCCGCGCGCCTGGTCGATAACGTCGTTGGGCAGTTCCAGGGTGGCCGTTTCGACGGCATGATTGACCTGGCCTACAGCGTCGATCACTGGCTGCTGCCGGATGGCACTGCCACCGTTGCCAGCAGCGAGGGCACCGAAGGCAGCAAGGGCCTGCACGCTGCGGTGCGCGAGTGGATGCCGCACCCCGACGCCAAGCTGGTCCGGTTCGGCGCCAAGCATGTCATGACCCAACGCAGCTACTCCGAGGCGTTCATGCTGCGGGTCCTCGCCAAGCTGCGCCGCGACGGCTTCGAGTGGGACGGCGACGAAGGCCCGATCAAGCATGGCTGGCCCGTCCAGGCCGAGTTCTGCCGGATCACCCGCAACGCGGCGCTGGTGCGGCACGGGCGCAGCTTCGGTTACGAGCCGAACCTTTCCAACGTGCTGCACCAGGTCCGGCACGCCTACATGGTGGTCAGCGCCTAATCCCACGCTGTGGGCCGTGCCTACCGAGCCGCCGGGCACCCCCCGGCGGTTTTCTTGCAGTGGTGCAAAACCATTTAATCTCAACATGTTGCATTTTCAAAAATAGGCCAAAAACTCTCGGCGCCCGAACGTCTCATTGCCCCGCTTCCATCGCCGGCCATCTTCACCCTGCGTGGTCTCGCGCAGGAGATGAACACCATGATGCAGCTACAAACGCAGACGCCGGACCCGGTGCCGCCGAGCCTACCTGAGTTGCCGCCGATCTTGCCGGAAACGCCAGGGCCGGAGCCGGAGCCTGGGACCGACAAGCCGCCGATGCTAAGGGCTCATCCGGGAATAACCGAATCGTGTGCCATGCGATCGGCTCGGTTGCGGATTTCCGTTGCTTGAGGAGTTTGTTACCCCGTTCGGATGATTGATCCGCACCCGATCCGCAAACGCTTCACGTCGCTTTGCCCGCACCTGAGCGAACGCGAGCGCCGCCTGTATGCCGCGGCCGAAGCGCGTGCCGCCGGATACGGCGGCATTGCTGCGGTGTCGGCGGTGACGGGGATTGTGGCGAGCACGATCGGCCGCGGCCTGAAGGAGCTGACGGCGCCCGACACGCTGGACCCGGACCGGACCCGCCGTCCCGGCGGCGGGCGCAAGCTGCTGGTGGCGAAGGATGCGACGCTGCTCGGCGACTTGCTGGCGCTGGTCGAGCCGAGCGAGCGCGGCGACCCGATGTCGCCGCTGCGCTGGACCTGCAAGAGCTTGTCGCAGCTGACGGCCGCGTTGGTCGCCCAGGGCCACCGGATCGGCCGCACGGTGGTGGGCGAGTTGCTGCACAAGCAGAAGTTCAGCCTGCAGGCCAACCGCAAGACCCGCGAAGGCGACAGCCACCCGGATCGGGATGCGCAGTTCGTGCACATCAACGACAGCGTCAAGGCGGCGTTGGCAGCAGGCCAGCCGGTGATCTCGGTGGACACCAAGAAGAAGGAGCTTGTGGGCGACTTCAAGAACGCCGGCCAGGCATGGCGTCCCCGGGGCGAGCCGGAGGAGGTCCGGGTGCACGACTTCCTGATCAAGGAGCTGGGCCGGGCGGTGCCGTATGGCGTCTACGACCTCGCCGCCAATGCCGGATGGGTCAGCGTCGGCATGAGCTGTGATACCGCGGCGTTCGCCGTGCAGACGATCCGCCGCTGGTGGGCCGAGATCGGCAGCGCCCGCTACCCGGAGGCCACGCGGCTGGTGATCACTGCCGATGGCGGGGGAAGCAACGGCTCGCGCGTCCGGCTGTGGAAACGTGAGCTGCAACGCCTTGCCGACGAGTTGGGCATCGAGATCGCCGTGCACCACCTGCCGCCCGGGACCAGCAAGTGGAACAAGGTCGAGCACCGGCTGTTCTCGTTCGTCACGATGAACTGGAAGGCCCGGCCGCTGGTCAGCTACCGCGTCATCGTCGACCTGATCGGCGCCACGACGACCGACACCGGGCTGACCGTGCGCTGCGAGCTCGCCGAAACGCATCGCGTTTGCGGCTGGGACAGCGCCGACTATCCCAAGGGGATCGTCGTGTCCGACCGGGAGATGGACGGCCTCAACATCAGCCGCGACGCCTTTCACGGCGAGTGGAACTACACCTTGCAACCAACCAACCCGTCAGTCCGAGCGCTTGTTTCCGGATGAACCCTTAGCACCTTAGCCGGCGCAGCCCGCTATGCCTGGCGCAACCGGGCGCACCTCCGCCCGCCGCTTGCCCGAACCGCCGACACGAAACTTATCCGCGGAACCTCCGACAACCTGAGGCACGCGGACTGGCTCTCGATGGATCAGGCCCGCGAGTTGTTTCCCGGCCCACACCCGAAATGGGGCGGCGTCGTCATTGGCGAAGCATACCGCGTCGATCAGGACCCGGGCGCCAGCATGGCGTTCGACCCTCGCAACCCGGCGACGTGGGGGCTGGGCGGCAAAGCGCCGCTCCTGATCGACCCGTGCACGGTAGGGCCGACGCACTCGTTGCAGTTTAGCGGCTCGGGCGGCGGCAAAACCTCGGCCATGATCGCCACCCTGCTGCACTGGCAGGGGCCGGCGGTGGTGGTGGACCCGTCGCGAGAGATTGGGCCTGTCGTGCGCCGCGCCCGCGAGGCGATGGGCCATAAGGTCGTTGAGATTGCGCCCGGCGGCGCCGGGTTCGACATCCTGGCCGGCATTGACCCGCACTCGCCCAACGCGGTCCGCCGCGTGCTGAGCGTCACGGCCTCGATCTGCGGCGAGGAGGCGAACCGCAGCCGCGATGCCATCTTCTCGGAGCCTGTTTGACAGGATTGGCCAGTTGCGCGTTGTCGGTCCGCAAGGAGGCAAGCGATGTGGACTGACGCAGCGCGGGAACGATACAAGGACGATGGCCGGCGCTACCCGAGCGACCTGACGGACGTGGAATGGCAGACGATTGAGCCGGTTTTGCGCGGCTATGCCACCCTGACGGCGGACCTGCGCGAGATGGTCAACGCCTGCCTGTATTTGGAGAAGGCGGGCTGCCCTTGGCGCTTCCTGCCAAAGGAGTTTGGGCCGTGGCAGACCGTGCGCACCTGGCACGACCGTTTCCGGGCCGACGGCATCTGGACCGACGTTGCCGCCCTGCTCACGCGGGCGGTGCGCGCCAAGCAAGGCCGGGAGCCTGAGCCGACAACCGCCCTCCTGGACAGCCAAAGCGTCGTGTCCGGCCCACAGACAGGCCCGCGCGGCGTGGACGGCCACAAGAAGGTGCGGGGCATCAAGCGCCATGTGCTGACGTGCTCGCTGGGCTTCGTGCTGGCGGTCCTGGTCACGGCGGCCAACGTGCACGACACGCAGCCGGTGGCTGCGCTGCTGGCGCTTGCGGCCCAAGGCGGCTGGACCATCGGGCGTGTCAAGGTTGATGGCATCTACATCGGCCCGCGCATGGCGCAAGCAGCCCAGGACCACGGCGTGGACGTCCAGGTCACGACCCGAGACGCAGACGTGAAGGGCTTCAAGCCGCTGCCGCTGCGCTGGCGCATCGAGGCGACCTTTGGCACGCTGGCCAACCGCTGGCACCGCCTGACCCGCAACCTGGAGCAAAGCCCGGCTGCCGCCGAGGATGCTGTCAGCATCGCCAACTGCCATCGGCTGCTACGTGCCTATCACCGCCCCGAATATATCGTCGCGTGATCAAACAGGCTCTCGGACGCCGGGCGCAACTTGGTCGCCTGCCTGCTGGCCGACCAGGGCCATTCAGTTCTGCCGTAGCAGCCTGGGCGTGAGCGGCGGCGGGGTGACGTGACGGCTGTATGGAGGCGACCTTCCCGCTTTGTGAGGTCGCCTGGTGCCATTCGCTTTCCTGCTTGCCGCACTCGCCGAGATGCCCGACCCGCGCCGTGCCCAAGGCCAGCGCTACAGCATGCGGCATCTGCTGCTGTTCTCGGTCCTGGCCACGCTCGCGGGCGCGACCTCCTACCAGAAGATCGTCGCCTTTATCGCCCTGCAGCGCGAGCGCCTCAACGCCATCTTCGGCGCTTGCTTCCGGCGTGCTCCGGCGGTGAATACGCTGCGGCACTTGTTCCTGGCGCTCGGCTGTGACGATCTCGAAGCCGCCTTTCGCCGCCATGCCTGCGACCTGGACGCACATGGCAGGCCGGAGGCACTGCGCACGGTCGCGCTCGATGGCAAGACGCTGCGTGGCAGCTTTGACCACCTGACCGACCGCAAGGCGGTCCACGTGCTCAGCGCCTTCGCCAGCGACGCCGCCCTGGTCCTGGCGCATCAGGAGTTGGCCGGGGCGCCGGACGAGATCGCGGCGGTGCCGAGGCTGATGGCCGAGCTTGGCCTCACGGGCGTGCTGTTCACTGCCGACGCGTTGCATTGTCAGAAGGATGCCTTCGCACAGGCCGCGGCGACCGGAAATGTCTTGCTGGTCCGCGTCAAGGACAACCAGCCCACCTTGCACGCGACCCTGGCCGGGCTGTGCGCCGCGCAACATCCCTTCGACCATCATGAAACGATCGACCGCCACCGCCACGGTCGCCAGGAGCACCGCCGCGTCGAGGTGTTCGACACGGCGGGCCTTCTGGACGAACCCTGGCAGGCGCTGGTCGGCTGCGTCGCCCGGGTGTCGCGCCTGACCTACATCAAGGACACCCGCACCGGCCTGTGGGCCACGCGCGAGGAGGTCGGCTACTACCCCTGCCAGGCCCGCCACGGCGCCAAGGTCCTGGGCTGCGCCATTCGCTCTCACTGGGGCATCGAGAACCGCGCCCATTACGTCCGGGATGTGACCCTGGGCGAGGACGCGAGCCGCATCCGCACCCGGCCCGGCATCATGGCCCGCATCCGCTCGGTCGCCCTCAACGTCCTGCGCGCCAACAGCGTCCAGAACGTCAGCCTGGCACTCTACGCCAACGCCGTCAGCTTCGATCAGCTACTCGCTCTGGGAACCAAGTAATTAGAACTGAATGGCCCTGGCTGGCCGACATGATCTGGGACGATGCGGCGCCAATCGGCGGCAAGACGCTTGAGACATTCCTTGCGGGCATCACGACGCCAGAAGCGCAGATGAAGCACCTGCTGGCCAGCATCGCGGCGAACACCCAAAGCAGCCTGGCCCGGCTGCTCGCCCGCACTCTGATGGGGCTGGCCGAAGAAACGTTCTCTGGTGCTTACTTTAACGCCACCACGTTCGTTTCCTGGCTGTTCGATGACGCCGTGGCAGCGTTCCTGTCCGGCGGCGATTTCGAGCCGGCGGAGCTGCTGAGCGAGCGAACCACGGTGTTCGTGCAGGTCCCCATTCCGACGTTGCACGCCTCTCCTGCCGTCGTTCGGGTGGTGCTCGACGCCATCGCTTGGGCTTTCGTGGAGGCGGACGGGGACTATGCCCGGCGCTGCCTTCTCCAGACCGACGAGACGAAGCGCATCGGCCGAATGAACGTGCTTGATCTGGTGCTCGGCACCGGGCGCAAGTATGGCCTCACCCTGCAAATGGCCTGGCTGTCCGAGGCGGAGATTACCGAGACCTACGGCGACGGCGCCCTAGATTATTGGTTCGAGAACGTGTCCTGGCGCGCATACGGCGCCATCCGTGGCCGAAAGACAGCCGAGGGCGTGTCCAAGGAGCTGGGCGAGTATGCCGTGATCGCCACCAGCGAGGGCGACAACGCGGGCAGCTCGGGCAAGCCGGCAGAGATGGGGTCCAGGTCCAGCGGCACCAGTGCCAACCGGCACGAGGTCGCGCGGGCGCTGATCAAGGCGGACGAGCTGATGGAGGCACGCGACGACGAGCTGTTCGTCATCGCCCGGGGGCGGAAGCTCCGTTGCGGTCGAGCACTCTACTTCCGCCGGCCGGAGATGGTCGCGAAGGCCGGCGCCAACAGGTTCATCAACGGGAGCAAAGAATGTCAGACCGTCCCATGACGCCAGCCGAGCAAGCCAGGGATTACGATCGCCATTGGGAGCGCCATCTTTGGCCCGGCGGCCCCCGCAGTCTGGAGTCGCAGGCCCGCGCCGAGGAACGTTACGAGCGGATGAGTTCTGATCCCGCTTTGGCTAAGAACGCCGCAGACAGCCTTAATGCCGCTGCTCATATGCGGAATTATGCTCAAAACTTCGGCCGGGGGCCTGACAGGGATATCGTGCTGGACGCTGCCAAGGAGCACGTCGATCAGGCTCGTAAAACGCGTATGGCGAGCACCAGCGCCACCCCGAATGCCAGTGTCCAGACAGCATCTGAGCAAGCCGCTGATTACGAGCGCGTCAACGGCGCATTTGATCGAGCCAGGGCACAGGAGGTGCGCCAACACGGTCCAGGCGGCTACCGCGGCGATCCTGGGGAGAGTGCGGCCGAGCGCCGGGCCGAGCGCCAAGGTGACGCCACGATGCAGCGCCTTGACCCTCCTGCTGCCAACGCAGCCGCGGCCGAGATCGCCAAGGACTTGGCCAATGCGCGGGTAGAGCGCGTGCTGGCGAGGTATGACAAGGCCCATGCGGACGAGCACAAGGACAAGGCGCTTCAGCACCTTGCCGACGCCCGCGACGCGATGGCACGCCAGAACAGTGCCTCCGACTATTGGACCGCCAAGATCGCCGCGGCGCCAGCACAGTCCTCCGGCGGCCAGGATGAGACCCAGCGCGCGGAAGCGCGGCGCGGGGTGGCGGCGAAGGTCTGATGCAGGCACTATCGCGCCTGATGGATGCGGAGGCTGGCGCAATGATGGCACCACGCTGGGATGTGCGGCAGGGTCCAACTGTGGACTCTGCCGGGTCTCACCGTCTTGCCCCTTGGTCGGGACTAGGCGGCTGGCTGTATGTCGTGCTGCACGTCATCGCGAACGGCGTGCGCAGCCTCAGCGGGAACCTGCTGCTGGAAGTGTGCGCGCTGCTGGACCGGGTGGGGCGCATCGCCGTAGTTGGCGGCGCGATCCTCAGCTTCATCGCTGCACGGGATAACCAATGGATCATTGCCGGCTGGGCGGGCCTAGCCGCCGTGGGCGGGCTGCTCGCGGTAGGGTTGGCATCGCGTGCGCTGCCGGACTGATTAGGGACACACGCAACAAGTGTCATTGGAGGTGAGTTGTGGGTGATCCGGGTCCGCAGGACAGAAATGCTGTGATAAGGGAAGCTGAGGCCGCTTTCGCACGGGGTATAACAGCGCTGTCACCTTGGGTGACAACTGCTGCTGCACGAAGGGGTTGGAGAGCGACAATCAGGAACTTGGAGGAAAAGCAACGGCAGAGGCCGGCATCTGCTCCCGCGCAGCAGCAACCGGACCCAGCGCCGCTTGATACGCAGAACGAACCGGACGGGGATGGCTGGCACCGCTGATCTTCTGCCAGCTTCCTGTTCGACCCGCCGGAGGCGTGGTTGATGGCTCGGGACGCTTCCCGTCCCGACGCCCCCCGGCGGCTGCGGCGCGCAACGCAGGTCAAGGTCGGCGCCGTTTGGCGCCGGGACCGGACCCACGCGCAGCGCCCGCTTGGGCGTGAGCATGGGGAGGACCCACACCTTGACCGAAGCGAGCACCACAGCATCCAAAGCTGCCGATGCTAGAACGTGGAGCAGCAGGATCATGTCTGGCCGAGCTGCACGCCATGGGCGACTCGACGTGACCGCCCAGGCACACCATATCCTTTGCCAGGATCAGGGAGCTGACTGATATGCCTATACGCGATGAGAAGGTCAACGCTCCCGCACCGGTCAGCAGGAGCACGAAAACAGGTTCAGCGCGCTTTAAGCCCAAGGTGCAGGCGGTGACCAAAGAAGCCACGGTGGAGATTATACGAGACCAGCACGCCGCAGCGTCGAATTTCACAGCTACCGAAATGTTGGTCGGGCTTCAAGATATGTCAGAGTCGGTGGTGGTCAGCCGCGCTGCGGAGGTCGGGCCTGAAGCCAGGGTATTAGGTACTGTTGCATATAGGGCTGCGCGAAGACTCGTAGAACAGCGAGCAGATCAAAACAGGCCAGACCCGGAGGAGCTGGAAGTGCAGGCGCTCATGAACAGCGTCGATAAAGACCTCATGGAAATCCATCAGCGCATCGACCGGGTGCTTGCCCAATGGGACAACGGCTAGGCTCTTGGCAGTCTCTGACTGGCCTGGAAAGGCCCTCTGGCTTTTCGACACCGTTAGGGAGATTACGAAAGCCGCAAAGAAACAGGGCGAGTCCATTGAGAAGCTCAAGGAAGACAACAACGCCCTGAAGGAACGCATCGCTCGTTTGGAAGAACGCTTAGAGAGCCGCGAGGAAGTGGTCGTGGCGAAGGCAGGCGCTGCGGCGAGCGTGGCCGCACAGCAGGTCGCCCTTGCTTCCGCTTCTGGGATCTACAGCCGTCTCGCCGTGTTGGAAGCACAGCGCGAGCCGCCACGCCACAGCCCGCGCCTGACGGGGCGGCAAGCAAAAAAGGCAGACCCCGACTAAGGCTGGTAAACGTCAAACCAGCTACGGTGGCCGTAGGCGGTGGTGGTCGAAGTTGGCCGTACTGCCGGTGCGCACCACGACCCTGACCACGCCAGCACGCCATAGGCAACAGGAATTAAATCTGTCCTATAATGTGGATTATGGAAAGCGATTTGCAGTCCCAGTGAAGCAGAGCCGGGCTGAAAGCCAGTCATCGTGAGAGTTTTGCGGCGTGTGCGCCTGACAACTTCAAAATCGAAATCAAAGTGCGTGGCATCGGCGCGACGGTCGGAGTTCTATACTTCCAGCGGGCGACGCTGGGCGGTGGATCGGGCAGAACCAAATCCTAATTGCCCTAATGTGGGGGAGAGACGCTGGCAACCTAGCTCTTGGCCCTGGCCGCCTTGGTCAGCGTAGAGTGTATCCAGGCGCTGCGTGTCAGCCCCGCATCTTGCGCCTCGCGGGTGATCTCCTCCAGCAGTTCCGGGTCGATCCGCAGCATGATCGAGGTCTTGTTGGGTCGCTTGGCCATTGTCTTGGATGCCTTCTTACCTTCAATGAATGCGTCTTCCGATTGTATATCGGTTGTCTGTCGCCTGGGAATGCGAGCGATGGTCATTCGGTCCTCATTGGAAAGCGGCGGTGGTGAGGGCATCAATCTCGGCCGACGCCTTGGCATCGCGCCGGGCCATCTCGAATACGGCACGACCCGCGGCCTGCGCTTCCTGCCAGGCAACCCGGCTGTGGACGAGCACGCCCGAATAAGGGTTCATCCGGAAACAAGCGCTCGGACTGACGGGTTGGTTGGTTGCAAGGTGTAGTTCCACTCGCCGTGAAAGGCGTCGCGGCTGATGTTGAGGCCGTCCATCTCTTGGTCGGACACGACGATCCCCTTGGGATGGTCGGCGCTGTCCCAGCCGCAAACGCGATGCGTTTCGGCGAGCTCGCAGCGCACGGTCAGCCCGGTGTCGGTCGTCGTGGCGCCGATCAGGTCGACGATGACGCGGTAGCTGACCAGCGGCCGGGCCTTCCAGTTCATCGTGACGAACGAGAACAGCCGGTGCTCGACCTTGTTCCACTTGCTGGTCCCGGGCGGCAGGTGGTGCACGGCGATCTCGATGCCCAACTCGTCGGCAAGGCGTTGCAGCTCACGTTTCCACAGCCGGACGCGCGAGCCGTTGCTTCCCCCGCCATCGGCAGTGATCACCAGCCGCGTGGCCTCCGGGTAGCGGGCGCTGCCGATCTCGGCCCACCAGCGGCGGATCGTCTGCACGGCGAACGCCGCGGTATCACAGCTCATGCCGACGCTGACCCATCCGGCATTGGCGGCGAGGTCGTAGACGCCATACGGCACCGCCCGGCCCAGCTCCTTGATCAGGAAGTCGTGCACCCGGACCTCCTCCGGCTCGCCCCGGGGACGCCATGCCTGGCCGGCGTTCTTGAAGTCGCCCACAAGCTCCTTCTTCTTGGTGTCCACCGAGATCACCGGCTGGCCTGCAGAGGTGGCCGGGGGAATTCGGACAGGTCGCTAAGTGGATTTTCTGCCTGAGCGCGGCGAGGATGCCGCGGATCAGGAGCGAGAATGACCAAGCGAGCACGCCGGAACCACAACCCGGCTTTCAAGGCGAAGGTGGCATTGGCAGCCATCAAGGGCGAGAAGACGCTGGCTGAGCTGGCGCAGTTGTATGACGTTTATCCGAACCAGATCACGGCATGGAAGGCACACCTGCTTGAGGGGGCAGCCGGGGTATTCGGGTCCGGCTCTGCGGCCAAGGAGGTAGCGCCAGCGGTCGATGTGAAGACGCTGCACGCGAAGATCGGCGAGTTGACGCTGGAGAACGATTTTTTGTCCGGTGCGCTCGGCAAAGCGGGTTTGCTGAGCGCAAAGCGATGATCGACCGCGACCATGGCTTGCCGCTGCGGCGGCAGGCGGAGCTGCTGCAGCTCAGCCGCAGCAGCCTCTACTACGAACCGCGTCCCGTGCCGGCGGCCGATCTCGCGGTCATGCGGCGCATTGACGAGCTGCACCTCGACCACCCGTTCGCGGGCAGCCGGATGATGCGTGACCTGCTGCGCGGCGAGGGCACGGCGATCGGGCGGGAGCGGGTCGCGGCCATGATGCGGCGGATGGGCGTCGAGGCGATGTATCGCCGGCCCAACACGTCCAAGCCGGCTCCCGGGCACAAGATCTACCCGTATCTGCTGCGGGGCCTGGACGTCGTGCGGCCGAACCAGGTGTGGGCCATGGACATCACGTACATCCCAATGGCACGCGGCTTCGTTTACCTGGCTGCCGTGCTGGACTGGTTCAGCCGGCGGGTGCTGTCCTGGCGCATCTCGATCACGATGGAAGTCGACTTCTGCTTGGACACGGTCGAGGAGGCGCTTGCCCGGCATGGCCGGCCGGACATCTTCAACACCGACCAGGGGAGCCAGTTCACCAGCGCCGGCTTCACCGGCCTGCTGCTCGGCAATGCCATCGCGGTCAGCATGGACGGCCGCGGCGCTTGGCGCGACAACGTGTTCGTCGAGCGGCTCTGGCGTTCGGTCAAATACGAGGAGGTCTACCTGCGAGCCTACGACAGCGTCGGCGAGGCACGCGCCTCGATCAGCCGGTATCTGGAGTTTTACAACCGCAAGCGCCCGCACTCGAGCCTTGACGCGCGGACGCCGGATCAAGCCTACTTCGGCCACCTGCCGCAGATCGCGGCAGCATAACCATCGCCGCTGCTGGCGAGGCGTCGCTCCGGTCGGGCTACGCCCTTCCTGCGCACCGCCCCACCAGCGGCATCACACGATAACAACCGGCAGAGGCTCCACTCAACCAAAGCGAAACGGTGTCTCGACGAAGCCGGCCACCTCAATGGGTGGTTTTGGCGATGTCCGTCGCGCGGCTGTGGGCACCCGGCTGGTGGAGCGGGTGCTGGACACCGGATCGCTGGTGATCCGCAAGCTCGGCTGCGACCGTGCAGGCGAGATCGCGATCCACCGGTTCCTGTCGGCGCCCGCGGTGACGTGCGGCGAGATGGTGGCGACGCTTGCGACCCGCACGGCGGCGGCCTGCGCGGGACGGCGGATCGTGGCGGCGCAGGACACGACGGAGATCTGCTTCGCCGGCCGCGAGGAGCGCCGCCGTGGCTTGGGGCCGGCGGGGGACGGCGTGTCGGCCGGGTTCTTCATCCACCCGGTGATCGCCATCGACAGCGAGACGGAGGCCGTGCTGGGCTTGCTGGACGCGAGGATCTGGACCCGCACGGACGAGTTCGCCGCCATGCCCGCGCGGGCACGCGCCCTGGAGGACAAGGAAAGCATCCGCTGGCTGGACGGTGCGGTGCAGGCCGGGACGCATCTGGCCCAGGCGGCTTCGGTGGTGGTCGTGGCCGACCGTGAAAGCGACCTGTATGCAAGCTTCGCGCGTCGGCCGGCGTCGGTCGACCTGATCGTGCGGGCCGCGCAGGATCGCGCGCTGCAGGACGGCGCGTCCTTGTTCGCCGCGGCCGCGGGATGGCCGGAGCTGGCACGCACCGAGGTTTGTGTTGCGCCGTCGCGAACCGGCGCTCGCAGTCGGGTGGCGATGGTGGCCCTGCGTGCCGGGCCGGTGGTGATCTGCCGCCCGCGCCATGGCCGCGATCCCAGCGCCCCGCCGCAGCTCAAGCTGACGATGGTCGAGGCCCGGGAGGTGGACGGCCCCGGCGACGGCCAGCCGCTGCTATGGCGGCTGCTGACCACGCTTGATGTCGCCGACGCTGGTGCGGCTGCGGAGACGGTGCGCCTGTATCGGCTGAGGTGGCGGAGGGAGGAGATTTTCCGATCGTTGAAGGCCGACGGCATGCGGCTGGAAGACACCCAGGTGCAGGACGCCGGACGGTTGTTCAAGCTGGCCCTGGTCGGGCTTGCCGCGGCCACCCGGACCCTGCAGCTGGTCGACGCGCGCGATGGCAGCCCGCGACCGGCCACGGACGTCGTCGACGCATCGGTGTTGCCAGCCGCCGAAGCCATCGCCCCGACCCTCGAAGGCAGGACAGCGCGTCAGCAAAACCCGCACCCACGTCATTCCCTCGCCTGGCTGTCCTGGATCATTGCGCGGCTCGGTGGGTGGAACTGCTACTACAAGCCACCCGGACCCAAAACCATGCGGGCCGGGTGGGTGCAATTCGCGGCCATGGCCGCCGGTTTCGCCCTCGCCCCCCAGTCAAATGTGTGAATACCGTAGCCCGTCTGCCCAGATCACACCCCAAGCCGCATGATCCAAGGCTACCCAACCTACACCGAAATTACACCAGCTTGAGAGCCTGTTGCGAGATTGCCGGGGCGCGGGTGATGAGCGGGTCGGGAAGCGCAGCAGGGCTGTTCAACGCTGTGAGACGGCGAGCATCTTGAGCAGCTTTCCGAGGCCTGCAAGACCGGCGCGGTAGCGGTCCTGGCTGAGCGTGTTGGTGCGGTTGGCCTTGAGGATGTTGAAGGCGAAGCTGCGCAGGCGTGCGAACACGCCGGGGTTGGTGCGGATGCGCGAACGGTCCTCGCCCAAGGTGACGTCGCGGCTGTATGGGAGGTGTTCTCGATCCGCCAGTGCGCCCGGACAGCCTCGGCGGCGTGGGTCGCGGTCACCGGCGTGTTGGAGACGTAGAAGGCGGTTTCGCTGGAATGGCGCAGCAGCCCGGTCTTGGCGTTGCGGGTATAGACATCGCGCTCGACCCGGATGATGGCGGCGACGTGCTGATGCCAGTCGGTGTCGGCCAGCGTGTTGGCGGGATCGAGGACGGCGACGGTGCGGCGTTCGTCGCGGTTGCGGCCCTTGCCGTGGCTGTGGGCGGTCCCGAGCGGCGCCGTGGTGGCCGAGACCTCTTGGATCCGCTGGTGCAGGGTCGGCTGGTTGTCCTTGACGCCGACGATCAGGGCGATGCCGGCTTGTGCTGCGACTTCGAAATGTTTCTTTGGCAGTGCAGGGCGTCGAGCGTGACGACGGCGCCGGGGGCAAGGCCGAGTTCGGCCAGCAGCGCCTGCGCCGGGATCTCGTTGGACCGTTCGGCGATGTCGATGTGCGCGAGCACCAGCGCGGTGTCGGTGGCGAACGCGCTCAGCACCTGGGCGGCAGCACGGTCGTTGAACTTGTCGAAGCTGCCGCGCAGCGTCTTGCCATCAAGGGCGACGCTGCCCTGACCCTGCTTTTCGTGCGCAGCTTGCAGCAGGGCGGCATGGCGCCGGAAAGCAACCTCCACCCCGGCCGGGTCGAGCCCTTGGAGGATGTAGCGGACGGCCGTGTGCGCAGGCGCGCGGCGCCAGTTCAGGCCGAAGGCCGCGTTCAGCCTGCGGCGATGGACGGCAATGAAGGTGACGATGCCCCGATACGAGTTGCACCCGGTCACGATGGCGAGGATGGCGAACAGCAGCACATAGGGCAGCTTGTAAAGCTGTCCCTGCGCCCGGCGCGGATCAGGAACGTCCGCCAGCACATCCAACAAGGGGTAGGTTCGGGATACGTGTAAAACTTGGTCACAAGCCCATCCGGGCCGGTTTCAGGCTCTTGTCCAGGAAGGTTTACCTTGCCGGACGCGCGGACGCTCCGGCTATCCCGTTGAAACAGGCTGTTCTCTGGACAGTGACGGCCAACCCTTTTCCGGACGCCTTGGACGGTCGCTTGCAGGGATTTCAGGGCACAAAGGGCTCGACCGGCTCGCAGCGCTTCACCAAGCCTTTGGTCCAACTAGGTTTTCTGGGCAGCCGCTCCCTAGTGACCGTGTTTTACACGTATCCCGAACTTACCCCTACCTCACCCTGGACAGCATCGAGCAGCGCATCGGCGAGATCCTGGCCGAGAAGCGCGCTGTTCGCCGACCTCATCGACGGCGTGGCCGCCGCGAGCCTGCGCCGGCTGGACCTGCCGACCCTGCTGCGCGCCGTGGGCGGCTGACCTGAGGGCACGGCGGGCCGCGCCGCATGTCGCGTTCCTCGTTCGTGCGACTCACGCTTGGCACGCCGAGTGGCTTTCTGAATGGCTTCTGGACCCTGCGGCTCCCTTTGGCCGGCCCTTTTCAGCCCTTTGCGTCCTTTTCCGCCGCGAACACGCGCTTGGTGACGTTGTTGCGCCACAGGTCGGCGGGGCGCAGGTAGGCAAGCGCCACCTGGGTGCTCTTGTGCCGGGTTTGGCGCATGAGATCGGGCAGGGCGGCGCCCTTGACCAGGCGCGCCACCGCCTTGTCGGACAGCACCGCGCCCGTGGGCCGCCCGGCCTTGGTCACCGCGCAGAACAGCGGCCGCTCCCGGCCGGCACCCTCGGCGGCTGGCCCGTCGAGGTCGCGGGCTTGGGTCCGATGCTGGAGCCAGGCGTCCAGCGCGACGGCGGGGCAGAGCAGCGGCCCGGCCGGGTTGGCCCAGACCGCGACCTCCTGCCCCTGGCCATGCTGGTCGGTCTTGGAGCGGCGCACCAGCAGGCGCAGGCCGCGGCCGGGCACCGGCTCCACGTCGCCGTCCCGCAGCGCGACCAGCTCCGAGCGGCGCAGCGCCGCCCCGAAGCCGAGCAGCAGCATGGCGCGGTCGCGCGCGCCGAGCGCCGTGCTGGCCGGCGGGCATGCGGCCAGCAGCAAACGCAGCACGTCCGGCACGGCAGGGGCTGCCTGCCTGGCCGGTCGGGTGCCGCGCCCGGTAGCTGCTCAACGCCCCTGTGAGCTGACGTGCGTGAGGCGGCTTGACGTGACGGTGGCGGCTGGGATTCAAGGCTGGGATGACCGAGCTTCCTGATCTCAGCCAGCTGACGCCCGAGCAGAAGGACGCGCTGATCCGGGCGTTGTGGGCGCAGGTTCAGGCGTTGGCAGCACGGGTGGCAGAACTGGAAGCAAGGCCCGGAGGGCCTCCAAAGACGCCGGCCAACTCCAGCCTGCCGCCATCGAAGGGCCAGAAGCCGAACCGGCCGGAAAAGGCCAAGCGCCACGGCCCGCGCCCGGGCAGCCTGGGCCGCACGGGCGGCGGACGGCCATTGGCCGAGACGCCCGACGAGATCGTTATCGCCAAGCCGGTGCGGTGCGCGCACTGCCAGGCGGCGTTGGGCGAGGCGGACCATGTCCTGCATGGGCGCTACGACAAGATCGACCTGCCCCCGGTCGCGCCCATGGTGACGCGGGTGGAGCGCTACGCCGGCCGTTGCCGCTGCTGCGGGGGCACGACGCTGGCGCCGGTGCCGGAAGGGCTGGAGCCGGGCACGCCGTTCAGCGTCGGCATCGTGGCGCTGGCCATGTACCTGCGCTTCGTGCACGCG
Source organism: Acarospora socialis (assembly GCA_025617375.2). Classification (NCBI taxonomy): domain Eukaryota; kingdom Fungi; phylum Ascomycota; class Lecanoromycetes; order Acarosporales; family Acarosporaceae; genus Acarospora; species Acarospora socialis. The sequence continues at coordinate 20,367 of JAMYGW020000030.1, forward strand.
GTCAGCTACCGGCGGCTGAGCCGGCTGTTGCTGGAGCTGTTCGGCTTGGGGATCAGCGAGGGCGCGCTTGATGCGGCGTTCCGCCGGGGCAAGCCGCTGTTCGACGCCGACGTGGCCAGCATCCTCGCGCGCCTACGCCGCGCCCGCGTGATCTGCTCGGACGAGACCAGCGTGCGCATCGACGGCCGCACGTGCTGGAACTGGGTGTTTCAGAACGACGAGGTGGCGATCCACGTGATCCGCAGCAGCCGCGGCGCGGGCGTGGTGGCCGAGGTGCTGGACGGGCACCGGCCGGCGCTCTGGGTGTCCGACCTCTACGCCGCGCAGCAAGGCCATGCCGAGGACTGGCAGATCTGCCTGGCCCCTCAGCTGCGCGACTGCACCTACGCCATCGAGGCCGGAGACACCGTGTTCGCCCCGCGCATGAAGGCATTGCTGCTGCGCGCCGTCGTGCTCGCGCGTAGGAGCCGCGGTCTCGCCCCGAGCACCCGGCGCGAGTATCGCCGGCGCCTCGAATGCGCGCTCGACGAATGCGCGCTCGACGCCGTCATGGCGCTCGCACCCACCCATCGCGACGGCCGGCGCCTGCGGAAGCGCTACGGCAAGCTCCGCTCGCACCTGTTCACCTTCCTCGACCATCCCGAGCTGCCGGCCGACAACAACGGGTCCGAGCGTGAGCTGCGGCCCACCGCCACCTACCGCAAGGTCACCGGCGGCTTCCGCTCGGATTGGGGCGCTGACCTGTTCGCGGGCGTGCGCTCCGTCATCGGCACCGCCGCGCGCCGTGGTGTGGGCGCCTACCAAGCTATCCAGCAAACCCTACGCGGGCAGGCGGTCACCTACCCGGGTTGAGCAGAGACCGCGCCCGCGCGTGATGCCCTCGACCACCATGGCCAGGCGCGGATCGCGCAGGTCGAGCGGGACGCCGGCGAGGAGGTGCGCGGTGCGATCGCGGCGAGGTCGATGCGCAGCGTGCTGACCGCGACGCCCTGGTCGGCGCGGCGGGTCGCATACATGGCGACCAGCTCGGGGCCGCCGGCGAGCGGCTCGCGGCCGAGGCTGCGGCACCAGGCCTCGTAGCCGCGCCAGGCCGAGCGGTAGACCCGGCGGGTGCCCGGCCCGCGGGCGCGGGTCGCGTAAAGGGCGGCCCGGGCGGCGAGGGCTTCCAGCTCGGCAGCGCGTCCGGCGGCGCCGGGCACGAACAGGTCGCCCAGCAGGTCCGTGCGCAGGGTGAGGGCGCCTGGCGCTTCGGGCGGGCCCGGCACGGCGGGAGCGGGCGGCGTCCTCCCGCCGGTCACCATAGGACGCGCACCCCGTAGGCCGTGAAGGCGGGATCGCAGGTCACGACCACCCCGCCGTGGCGCAGGGCGGTCGCGACCAGCAGGCGGTCGAACGGATCCTTGTGGTGCCAGGGCAGGTGGGTAAGCGGGGCAGATTCCCGGGCACGCAGGTGCAGCAGAACAAACCTTGGGTCAGGCGGAGCGCGCCATTGCATTAAAACTGCGCGATTTTTTCCTTTGCGGTTTCAGGATGGAAGGAGTCAAGTAACGTGATTGCCTGGGAATCTGCCCCGCTTACGGCAGGTGGTTGGCATCCTCGGCCTCCTGCCAGGTGAGCGGCGCCGGCTCGTAGCCCTGTTGGGCAAGCCAGGCCGCGAAGGAGAGCGCGCCGGTCGGCAGCAGGGGCAGCTTGCCGAGGCGGGCCTTCCGGGTGATCTCGAACACGGTGACGGGCGAAACCTGGACCCGGTCCTCGGACAGCGTGCGGAGGGCCTCGGCCGAGAACGGCGCCGGGCCGTCGGACGCTGCGCCGGCATGGAAGGCGATCAGGGCGCAGGCATCGGCGAGGACCATCACTCGGGCAGCCAGCCGGCATCCTGGAGCTCCGCGTCCGTCATGGGCGCGAACTGGCCGGGGTCGAACCGGTAGGCGGCCCAGGCCGGGTCGGCCCGCCAGGACCCGGGCTGACGGCGGGCCTGGCCGGGCAGGGCGGTGAGGCGGGCGACGGGCTTGCCGTTGCGGGCGATGATGATGTCCTCGCCGGCCTGCGCGCGGGCGAGCAGGGCGGACAGGGTGGTCTTGGCTTCGTGGACGTTGACGACGGGCATGGCGGCGCTCCTCATCCTGCGTGCGCCAGGTTAGCCAAGCGTTCAACCAACAGCAACGGAAAGCGCCTGATCATGTCCGCAAAGCGATTAGCGGACACGACCGATCCGGCGGCCGGGCGCGGCGGACACGTGTTTACCAGGCTTAGTCGGCGCTTGCCTTAATCGCGGCGAGCCGGCAAGACTGCCCTCCGATCAAGGCGTTGCCGCCCGGGGGCAGGAGGCCGCGCGCTCCAGCCCGGAACGCGACCGGCAGGGGACAGGGCAGGGGAGGGAGGGTGACAGAGCACGCCGCCGACGCGGCCGAGCCGGACGGCGCCGCCCCGGCGCAAACCTCCGGCTTCGCCGAGGCCGCAGCCGACGGGCAGGACACGGCGCCGCGCCGCGGGCGGCACGCGGCCGAGACGCGGCGGCTCTACGCCGCGGACTGGGCGGCGTTCGCGGCGTGGTGCCGCGCGGCGGGCCTGGCCGCCTTGCCGGCCCTGCCCGCCGCGGTCGCGGCCCATCTCGGGTCCCTGTCGGCCACCCTGACCCCCGGCGCCCTGGCCCGCCGCGCCGCCGCCATCGCCGACCGGCACCGCCAGCACGGCCATCCGCCGCCCGGGACGGACCCCGCCGTGCGCGCGGTGCTCCGCACCGCGCCCGGGACGCGGCGCGCGAAGCAGGGTCCGGCGCGCCCGCCGCGCCGCCGCCCGTCCCGCCGGTGCGGCGGCAGGCCCCGCCCGGCTGGCCCGCATGGCCGCGCGCTGCCCGGGCGACCTCGCCGGCCTGCGCGACCGCGCCCTGCTGCTACTGGCCGCGGCCGGGCTCGACGCCGGGCGTCTGCTCGCCCTCGACGGCGAGCACGTCCGCTTCACCGCGCATGCGGGCGCTGCAGGACTGGCTGAACCGCTCGGACACCCGGTTCGGCCCGGTGTTCCGCAAGGTGGACCGCTGGGGCAACGTCGAGCACCGCCGGCTGCGCGCCGACGCTCTGCCCCGCATCTGGCGCCGCCGCGCCGTCGCCCAGCGCCGCGCCGTCCGGACGGCGCCGTGACGTTTCGTCCGGCCTCCACCGCCCGGCAGGCCAGCCGCAAGGCGGCCGACGCCGCCGACCGGCTGCTCGGCTGGCTCGAGCAGCAGCGCGGCCGTCCGCACGGGCGCGGTGGCCGAGCTGAAGACCCAGCTGCGCAGGGCGCAGGCCGTGCTGCGCAGCAAAACCCCGGAGCTGGTGCGCCAGGAGTTCTGGGGCTTGCTGCTGGCGCACTTCGCCGTGCGCGGGCTCATGCACGAGGCGGCGCTGCGGGCCGACGAGGACCCGGACCGGCTGTCGTTCCTGCATGCCGTGCGCGTGGTGCGCCGCAAGCTGCCGCTGCTTGCGGCTTTTCCCCCTCGAGACAGGCTCGTCCTGCATGACGAGATCCTGGAGGAGCGCGTGGCGAATTCCCGGGGTTGGCAGGGGCCGCGCGGGGTCAAGCGCAAGATGAACGGCTATCCGCTGCGCCCGCGCACCCCGCAGCCGACAACGCGCATCGATTTCGCCTTCGCCATTCGAGTCGCAAAGTGGACAGCATTGGGTTTAGCCCCAATACTGTTCACTTTGCGATCCGGATAGCGGCCCTGAAGTCGATGCGCATGGTCGGCTGTGGCGTGCGCGGGCGCAGCGGATAGCCGCTCATCTTGCGCTTGACCCCGCGCGGCACCTGCCTGCCTCGGGAACTCGCCACACGCTCTTCCAGGATCTCGTCCAGCACCTCCTCATGCAGGGCGAGCCTGCGCCGAGGGGGGAAAAGCCGCAAGCAGCGGCAGCTTGCGGCGCACCACGCGCACGGCATGCAGGAACGACAAACGATCAGGGTCCACGTCGGCCCGCAGCACCGCCTCGTGCATGAGCCCGCGCACAGCGAAATGCGCCAGCAGCAGACCCCAGAACTCCTGGCGCACCAAGTCGGCAGTCTTGCTGCGCAGCACGGCCTGCGCTCCGCGGAGCTGGGTCTTCAGCTCGGCCAGCGCGCCCTCGATCTCCCAGCGCTCGTGACACAGGGCGGCCAGATCTGCGGCCGGCGCCTGCGCCGGATCCAGGATCGTGGTCACCAGCCGATACAGCGGCTCGGCATCGGCCACGCCTTCCAGCCGGTACTCGACCACGCGCACCCGCACGCCGTTGGCCGCGTGCCGCCGGTCCTTCTCGCTGGGATAGACCATGGACAGGTAGGACCCGTCCGCCAGCACCGTCTCGCGCGGCAGGCGCAGGTTGCCCTTCACCCGCCACAGCAGGTCGGCGCCGGTGGCCGCCGCTGCCCGCCACAGCGCATACCCGAAGAAGCATCGGTCGGCCAGGCACAGCATGCCCGCCCGCAGCGCCGGCACCACCGCATGGGCCAGCGTCGTCTCGCCGTCCGCATAACGGCCCAACTTGGCGCCGAACAGCACGTGCGTGCCGTTCTCCACCAAGGCCACGAAGCGCAGCTTCGGAAACGCGCTCTCGCCGCGGCTGGCGCCCGGATAGCCGAAGGCGGTGCCGTTCTCGGCCGTGTCGGCCACGTCCAGGCTGGACCCGTCCAGGCTCACCAGCCGCCACCCTCGATACCACGCCCCCTTGGTGGCGCGCGTCGCGAGGGGCTGCACGACCTGCTCGTAAAGACAGCGCAGCGGCAGCTCGCCCAAACGGCTGCGCGCCTGCGAGATGCCGCTCTTGCCCGCCACCTTGACCGCGTCGGCGCCCCACAGCCAGCGCAGGCCCTCCAGCAGGCAGCGCAGCACCTCGCGGGTGCTGGAGCCCATGTACAGCGCCATGGCGATGGCGTAGTAGACCATCACCCGCGCCGGCAGGTCGCGCTCGCGCTCGCTCGCCTTGCCGGTCTCGGCCAGCACCTGCTGCACCCGCTCGGGCGGGAATGTCTTGGCGATCACGCCGAGGCTGATGTGGTCGCTGACACGAACGCCGGCCGGAAGGCCGGCGGGAACACACGCCATCGCTGTCGATCCCAGAAAACCTGATCGACGATATAGGGTGGCTAATCACCTAAATGAACGGTATTGGGTTTAGCCCGGCGTCTCCGCCCCGCCCTGCAAACTTGGCAGGGATGGAGCGGAGGCGGCTGGCGGTCAGGCGTGTGCCGGGACGGTGATGAAGAAGTGCTGGGTTGAGGTGGTCATCAGGGCGGCGGCGGTGTTGGGGAGTGCGGCGCCGTTGGCGTCGATGGCGTCGACATACAGGTTGCGGTCGGTCGCCGCCGTGCCGCCCCAGGCGTCGTTGAGAAAGGACACCGCGACATCGTGGGTGCCGGCCGCCATGGCCTGGGCAAAGGCGAAGTTCTGCACGGCGCCGGCCCCGTGCGACGCGCTCACCGTTTGCGCGCCGCCCAGCGTCTTGCCGTCCACGGCAACTGTGAACTGCGCGTCGCCCTGGTAGGCGTCCTCCGAGAGCTGCAGCACGAGCGGGCTGGCGCTGAGGATCTGCGTGGTGACGGGCACGTTGGCGCTAGCGTAGCTTTTTCAAAAATCCAAGACCTTTCCTTTCTGCATCTTGTGATCATATGCCCCGCTTACGCGACTGAAAGACGTGTAGGTCAAACAGTAAAGCAAGATTAAGCCATTAAACTTTAAAAATAAAAATAATAATCATTTTATTAGTAGTTGTATAATATACTAATAAAACAACTAGAAACATTACTAATAATTTCTTACTAACTAATGTATTATTTACATCTATTAGCATATAGTTAAAATCTTACTACAAAAAAATAATATTTCTAACTTAATAGATAAATAATTGAATCAGTTATAAAAAAAATTTTTTATACCTAATAACAAACTAAAAATAAAAAAACATGTAGGCAAAAGCCTAAACACATTTAATTGCAGGATGCAATTTTACAAAATTAACTTTGGATACACCCAGGTACTTTTTATGGGATCTGTGCCCCGCATAAACCGCCTCCTAGCAATTGTTCCTGTACCCTTAGGGGAGTATAGCGATAACTATACCCCTATGGTATAGAGATAGATAAACTAAGTAAAGGTGTTTCAATTCTATCTCAACAACTACCTTATACACTACAACCTGTTTAATCATATCCAATAACTAGCAACAGTAAAGCTGCATAGGGTCTTCTCGTCTAACTAGAGGTAAACTGTATCTGCACAGTTATTCCAATTTCACTGAGCCAATCATTGAGACAGCTGTTGTATCGTTAAATCATTCATGCAAAGACCGCATTTAACGGCCAGGGTATTCCGCTACCTTAGGACCCTCAAGGTAAGGCCGCCATTGATCGGGGTTTCAGTCAAAGCCAAGCTTATTTTAGTCAGCTAAGCAAATCCGTTAACCAGCCGACATCGGGCAGAAATCACACTCAATACTTTGACTTTTGTCTTCGCAGAGTGCTTTGTTTTAATTAAACAGTCGTACAACACTATTCTATGCTTCCTATTCTTTACCTGATATTAATCAGGAGGAATGGCTCTCCTTATTCCGAAGTTACGGTAGTTAGTTTGCCGAGTTCCTTAATGATTGTTCACTCAAACGCCTTCGTATGCTCTACTTGCTTACTTGGGGTAGTATCTAGGTACGGTCGGGCAAAGAAGGCAAACAAAACATACAGGGATGTTACTTATAACTGCATCCCTCCTTGTTTATCTCCTTAGTTTAACTGTTTACAGTTTTTCCAGAACCTTTGTCACTTTGTACATAAAGGTTGTTTACAGTTTCCAGATCCTTTGTGAATTTGTACATAAAGGTTATTTAAATGTAAACTTAGATTTTCTCATCGTTTTTCATCCTTTAGGATGTAAACTTAGAGGCCGTTACTTTAACTA
>JAMYGW020000031.1:0-23648 GCA_025617375.2 Acarospora socialis
TTGGTTCCCCAAAGCTGAGATACATCCTCCACCAGTTCCATGTCTACGTACTGCCACAGGTGACCGGCGACACCTCTCGAAAGGTCCTGATTACAGAGGACCTCCCTATCACGGCATGGTTCTGGGAGATATGCTGCAATGTCGTGTACGTTGAAACCGCAGTCCTCCATGCTGGATTGTCGCATCAGGAGCGAGCTGCTTTGGTGAACAGATTCAACGATAGTAATGACAGCCTCAAAGTCCTGATTATAATGTACGCAGTCTCGGGTCTAGGGATCAACCTGGATAAAGCGTGTTGCCGAGTGGTAGTTGCCACCACAGCGATAAATGCACCGTTAGAAATGCAGGCATGGACCAGAGTTGTTCGGGTGACCTTCCCTATCCCATTTCAGACCAGTATGAGAACTGACTATTTGCCTAGGTGTCGCAGACATCTCCAGTGTTAGTGATAATCCTGATGACTGAGAACTCCCATGACCAATATCGGAATTCAAAACGAACGGACAAGTTAATTGTGGACCTTGCGACCAGGGCTTACTCAGAGAAGGTGAAGCAGTTGTTGATTCACCTGTTGAACGAGGGCAATCGTCAAGTAAAGGATGCGCACGAGAGCCAGCTTGGAAAGGAGTTGCTTGCTGGGAGAAAGCTCCTGCCCGACTCAAGCAACCCTTTAGACGTCAATTCTGATAATAACGAGATGGAGATCGACAAAGCGGCTGATATCAGTATGAAGCGTGTACCCGAAAAGCCTAGCCGTTTCACAGAAGAGGCCTTGACCATTTACGGCAGTGACCACCTTGATAAGGCTATAGAAATGAAAAGCATAGGCAAGAAACCAGCGCAGAAGCAACAGGAAGACGACGTGGAATCAGAATATGAAAACGTCGAAGAGGCTCCAGGTTCAGACCAGTCTGACAAGGACTCCGAATATCACCATTCAGAAAAATTATCTGATTCATCCTCGGACGACCAAGGGTCTTCCATCGCCGAAGACAACGAGATCCCTAGGATTGACGTGGACAAATTCCTTGAATCTGAGACAATAAAGAGCATCCGAAAGAATTATGCACGACTGACAACGAAGCAGCAGGAATCCTATAATCAAGAGGAAATGAACCTCCGCCAGTTGCTAAGCTTGGATCCCAAACATGTCTACACTATGGAAGACCTCAACGACACCGCCATCCTCAGCCGTGCACTCAAACTCCTATACCAAGCAAGATTTGGCCAAGAGTACAATCACACACGGATCAGCCCCCACATCAAATACAATATGCTACCGTTGGACGTCGCCAGGGCTATAAAGCAGAAGGTATACAAGGAAGACAAAGATCTCCAGGAGTCGTTAGGGATTGTGAGGGAACCCTCTCAACTGTAAGCTTTCTTTCAATAACCTTCTCCTGATGTTTGTGGTAACGTGTCTAGTGGTTCTGCCCCAATATTGACACCCAGAAAGCGTCGTGTCGAGAAGCGCAGTCTTCAAAGTCCGTTGAAGGGTGATGGGAAGGTTTGTAGGCCTGACATGAGTATTTGACATATTTAGAAGCTGACAATGTCACTGCATTAAGTCACGCAAGCATGTGTCCACCTCTGACAATGAAACTTCGGAACCCCAGCCAGTGAAGAAGCCGAGGGTGTGAGTACGTCTTCATACCAGTCTGAAGCTTGCTGATCATTGTGTAGTAACCAAACCTAAACAACGGCCGTGCAACTTGGCCTCAGAAGACAGAATCAAGAGTCTGACTAGTGTGAAGGCAGACCAAGGCACTGGCACAGAGGATCATCGCTCAGTTCAAGATGTTGCTAATGGTTCATGGGGTGGCCTTGACGATAAGAACGAGTCAGGGTACAAGGCAGATGACACAGATTGGCTCAACTAGGTAGATAAGTGGAACAAGGAGTACAATTAGGATGGGACATGGTCACTGGTGTAGCAATGATCCTAGATCTACATAGCTTTGCTGCACCGGATAGACTTGATTGAAGTTCCCTTTCTCATCAAACAGGCGACTGACATACCTTCACTCTGACATGCCTCCAAGTCGGGAACCTCATTGTTAAGACAGGTCTGAGTTGAGAGACTCTTCTATTCGAGACAATTACATGATCTCCAGATAATATTCATTAGGTTAGAGATTCAACTCAATGTCTATATCAACATGGGCTTTGCCTGGTAGCTGTCTTACACGTCCAGAAGCAGCTGAATAGAGCTTGGCTTGCGAATATCTCACCAATGTAAGAGCCTTGAGACCGTGCAGGCGTACTCAATTTCATTGAGATTTCACATTGCTCGGCGGATTTTAGCAATCATTCAGGTGCAATTTTCAGTCCCATGCGTGGACATTCATTTTCCTGCCTGCTGTTCCCTCTGGACGACCTCTTCACCAAAATCAAACCTAGAGTTGCACCAACCTGCTTGACCGTAGTCGAGTTGGATGATTAGCAATTTAGAGGACGAAACGGCCCATGTTGAGGCGCCGATGAGTTCCGCACATAGCTGAGCACTCAGCTCCCAGGGGGCTGTCTTCTGGGCTTTGGACAAAGAGGCATGGCCGACAATGGGCTTCAGCTATTAGCGTCTCCGAAAAGGTGCTTGAAATTAGCCTTCGTACGACTTAGAACATACAAATACCTACAGTACCTGTATTGCACATGCGACCTCGATAAACTATTGTTGCACTCAGTCAAAGGATGGATGATTCTGGGAGTTGAACATACTCCTTACCGTAGCATCAATGCGGTTGCGATCTCATCCATCCCAATTCTCCGGTAACATACCTTAGTCAAGATATACTTTGAGGTCAAGTTACAGTACGTGCCTTTTGAGACTGAGAAGAGGTGAAAACTGAAAAAGTGAAGGGTGAGACTCCTGATGAGTCCATATTTAAACCAGTGAACTTGCGCTCGGTACAAGGCAAGGGGAAGCAGACACTAAGGCAGTTTCTGAGAGGGGCAGGGCCTCCACATTCATTCTGACCATCTTGTGAAGAGGCCTAAAGGACAGAAGATCATCATCGGAAAGAGATGAAAAGGGAAATAACACTTTGCATGACAGTTATGAAAAGTGAGCAAATGAGATCATCCTGACAGAAGTCTGCTGCCTCGGGGTTGAACTACGTGTTACTCTGGATGGAGTGCCGGAAGCCCGACTTTGTGGTTCATGGTGTATTGACTGCGTGGGTCCCGCCCATGCCAATGGGCCAACGCCATTGGTCATTTACCTAAACCTCAGATTGTGTTCAGGTTCTACAACATAGCAGTAGTGGGGTGAATGAGTGATCAACATGCTCGCTGGACTACTTCAGAACAGCCGGGAAATGTTATCGTCACTGCTCCAGATGTTGATAATGAAGCGTTTCGAAAATAAGACACTAAGACTTCAGTTGGACCCGGGAACCACAGCTTGCATATTGATGTATGAGAGCATTCAGCTGGTACTTCACTGTGGTCTGCTGTCGCCAATAGAAGCCTTCATTGCAGTCATTGATCATCATACTGTGACTCGAAGCCAACAACGTAACCGTTCAAGATCTTGACCTACAATACGAGATCTACGGTTCCCGTGCAAGATCAGAGCGGCCTGTTTGGGACATGATTGATAAGAACGCTATTGTTGTAAAATTCAAGATGCAAATTTGATGGTTTTTGCTGCCCAAACATGTTTATTGTTCTACAGTTTCCCAAGATTGAGAGCTCCAGAAACGCGAATGAATACAGAGAGAAGCTGAAAGGAAACGTGAAACCGGTGGGGAGAGCTTCGGGAAGAGTTGGTGGGAAACTTTTGACCTAAATTGTTTTGCCTGAATTCTATAGTGAGAGTGCGGCCGAAAAGATTGTCAGAGACTGACGCTTGGATGGCAGTATGTCCGTACCTTGACTGAGAAGCTATCGTGAGGGGTACAATTGAGGTTGCAACAAACAAGTGAAGGTATCAGGACTTGGACTCAAGCTAGGCAATGCAATGCCTGGCAAAGTACTTGAAACAATTGAACTTGGGTTGGCAGCGGATAGAAGAGAGCATTTCAAAGACGATCGAGCTAGAGGGGCATGAGCTGGAGGGGCATGAGCTGGAAAGTCCAAACCAAGTCGACCTTGTAGTTGAAAACAACGGTCATGTCAACATCAGGATCCTGGGGCGTGTCGCCCCTGAGTTACTTCTCCCTTGGACGACGGTTGAACGCTGGCATAAACCGACGGCGTTCAATTTCTTTTTAAAACACATGTGTGAGGCAAATCTTCACCTCCGACATGAGAAGCGGTCGGAGGTTATCCATAGCCTGGGTAATGGCATACATGATCTGGATTAAAAGTGTTAGGCAAAGTGATAGTCAAGGGACTGACTAACCCCCTGAGAGACCATTATAAAGAACAGAAGCCAAATATTCAAGGAGAAGAGCGGAACTCAATAGCAGACAAGAGCGAAGTGAGCCTGAAGCAGACCGGATTGCCAGTAGAAAACACTTTTATATGAAGAGGTAAGTCTTAAATGGATAAAGCAGGAGAATGAGATTCAGGTTACTCCATTTATGGAGGTGAAAGATGAAAGATTTCTCTGAAGATTTCCAGAATTGGCTCAAGTTTGGCGGTCTCAAGGTTAAACAAATCCTCTCTGAGGTACACCGGTGCAACACAAACTGGCTTCCCGGAATTTGAAGATTTTGAAATTACCTCTTTAGTTTTGGGATGGCAGCATGAAAGATGTATGGGCCTCTAGCCTGTGCAGGGAGATGAAGTCTTTCATGTACTGCTGGGAGAACTGTTCGCAACACAGTATTTCAGAAAAAGAAGCATACCTAAGCTACTATCTGAGACCTCACTACAAATTGCATCACCTGAAGTAGGAGTGCTGTGTTCTTGTGAGGAAAAGTCTTCTGAACTTTCATCTCTTTCAAGGTGAGCCTTTCACGACAAAATGACAGGCTTTTGGAGAAACTAGTAGCTGTAGCCAGCTGGCTCAGCGGTGTTTTTGCTGAAATATGAGATATATGTTCATCCCTGATACAGAGTCAAGATGACCAGCGTCAACTCAGTACCTGACGATCCCAAACAACCCTTTCTTGCTTCAACATTTCTTTGGCAGTGCAATGGGAAAAGTATTGCCCATTTCTTGCTTAGACCCACCATACAGAGTGGTAAGAGTCACACTGCAAAAGGATAACTGGGAAAGTGCAAGTGTGATTTCCTGTGAATTTCGAGTATGATTCTCATACTCTTCATTCTTCAATCTCTATGTTGAAGCCATTAGAACATTTCTATTTTGTGGACAGCACTCCACTCATCATGAATCTGTCTCTTCCGGGCTTTCTTCAGCAAAGAGCTCAATATGTCCTGCTTGACTCCTCTTCAACAGGTCGACGGGAAGAGTGGAGGTGTTCACTAGCCCTTGCCCAACTCATTAGACTCAAACATGTTTGACTGGCAGTTGCAGCAGTGATCTGCTTTCTAGTACCTTTGTTCTTCATTCTGCCGTATATGCTTGACCACTTGCAATAAAATTCAATATGTTCAGACACACCGCCGTGACGGACTGGTCACAACTCACATATAGCCAATACATAAACAATCCAAATCAGAGATGATGGCAACAAGCGTGCCCTCATCACAAGAGCCCGGCAATTCTGTAAAGCCAGCGCCACAAAAGGGAGGTGGAGCAGTCACTGCAGAGCTAAGGGTGATGATGCAGAGTCTTGAGAAGAGCCTTGAGCAACAGTGTGAGGAGATCAGACAAAGAGAAGATTAGCAGAGGGAGGAGAGCAAGCAAGAAGGTCATGGATTTACTGAAGAAGCAGAATGAGCACAACTATCACTATCCTCCCGTTATCCAGCCCAAGATTTGTGGTTTGCAATTCTATCGCAACTCAGTATGGACAGTAATAAGCACGTGAAAGAGAATGAAGGAACCATGAAGACAGCATTTGGGGAAGCCAAGGAGGCTCATGTGCTCTGAAAATAGCTTTCTACAGATAAAATTTCTGCCCTTGAATAAGATTAACAGTTGAGCCTACACAGACAGAAGCCAAGTTACAGGACGCAGTCACAGCATCAGCTCCACTGGGTGCCGTCCTTTGTACTCGTAGTGGCCAAAAGTGACGGTTATTTTGTAATTTCTCACCAAAACACACAGTTTTCACATATACATTAAGCCACACAACACCGTCAGAAATCTCTAAAAACTTTAGTCATAGCAGATATTTATTAGAAGAATCTCATGCATATATTCTCTGACTTTCAATCAATAATATCATAATGTGTTGACGAAGTGAAAAAACATAAAAATTGCTTAAATTTGTATGAGAAACCACTGATTTTTTGTACTTTGACAGTTAATTTCTAAATGCACAACATCTCTAATGGAATTCTGAGTAGACAGATCATTATTTCTTATGAAAATTAAATATCAGTGTCAATTATATAATTCTTCAATATGTTGTGCTTGAGTGGTATACTTGTAAAAACTGGGTGTTTTGGTGAGAATTTATGAAATAACCGTCACTTTTGGCCACTATGAGTACATGCACACTCTGCTACCAGAAAATGCAAGATATTTCCAAAGTTGACCATCTTGCCGGAAAGGGACATGCTAGAGAGCTGATATCTGAGCCATCACCTCTCCTGGTCTCACTACACGTCAACTCTAAAAAATCAGGGACATCTGAGGTGAATTAAACGAAAGAAGAAAGGATCCGCTAGTCGTCTGTTGCAAAGTTGGGCCTGTTCATCTTGTAATGCCGTCAATACATTTCGGCAAAAGGCATCACATTCCCGCTCCAGCTCCGACTCAAAGCTTTTGACCACTGACAGCCCTTTGGACAACTTCTTCGATTTCTACCACACTTTCCATTATGATGCCTCCACACCGCACGAGCATGTGCTGCACGTGAGGCAGAAGTGAAAGCCTCTGCATGTTTAACATTGTGAGTACCAGCAGCAGCAGGACTTGGATTCACAGCAGGACCCGGGTTCGCAGCAGAAGTAATGCCACCGTTGGCTACAGCAGCAGGTCCCAACCCTACAGCAGGAGCAATGCCACCATCGACAGCAGCAGTGGCAGCACCATTTGCGTTCAACCTGAAAATGATACAAAGACGCTACTACAAGAACATCTTTCTCACTCACTTAGCCAAGCCCTGCAAAATCTCCTTGCCCTGCAAGAACAGAACCTCCTGATTATACAGCAGCACTTGCTCAGCAAGTGAGAGGCAAAGTGGTTCGGGATGTTTCGCCAGTCCTCCTTCTACATTCTCATCCACGTTGATGCATGAGGGTGGGAGAGCATAGTCTTTGGTGTTCAGTTAGTAGCCATGATTTTTGATCTGGTCTTGTTTGCTTTGAGTTATTGGTAAGAGCAAGGGTGAAAGGGTTTGTTGAGATTTCAGAGCTGCCAGCGACATGTATATGTTTGCAGTTTGACAGTGCTCGACTGCAAGGAAACAGGGAACAACATTCCTTCATCAGCTCTGGTGTTCAGAGTCAGTGAAGCATGTAGTATGCATCTCTAAAGAATACAAGACAAGCAATAGATGAGATTGATGACCATGTTGTTGCCAGTGCTCGTCAGCTATAGCAGTTTTATTGACTCCCCTCAGGCTCACATCACCTGTGATGGCGACTGTGTAACGTTTGTGCCACAGTTTGGCTAGGTGGGTTGGAGGCATACTGAATATGATTCTAAGATCACACCTGACCTTCAAGTATACCTTCTTTCAATTGCTGTCATAATCAACTAACGCCCCGGTAGGTATTGCCGCCCCGAAAATGGTAGGTTCACTAGGGCCCTCACTGCATACGGAAGCGTTCTGTTGGCTCATTCCTTCTTCCATTTGATGCCCAAGAGTATGATGGTGTGACCAAATGTAGAACCCCATGTCTTCTCCCTCACAAGGAAGGGATCTACTATGGCTCAAGTATTGTCACTGAGCATCAGACAAAGCGTCTCTCACCTTCTTTCCGCCTCCCCCAACGCTTTGGTCTTCCAGGACTTCTTGATGCGGTGTTTCCCAGGCTTGATGCTTTTCGAGTCTGCACCCTCGAACAAAGGTTTCGCCTCCACTTTTGCGATGGCACCGTTCCCTCCTGAATAGCAGCGCGTCTCCGATCTTCCTCCATCTCCCCTAGCGGGTCGATACCCAAGCTCATCCTGCCCTTGAGATCTTCCATAACTTCCTTGTTCTTCTCCCACACCTTTTGATCCGCCCTGAACGCTCTTCAGAGCTTCTTACTTGCAGCATAAGGGTCATCCCAGTCCTTGTCCTGTACCTGCAAAAGCTCTTTAAACCTATGTTGATCTGTCTTGTCTGCCGCTTATCTTCAACATTCCCCTCCAACACTGCGAACACATCGTTCTGCAACCCTCCCCTTGTCGGTTCTGATTTCTCCATTTGTACATAAGTTTATTACCATACATTTTCAAGTCAGCCTGACCAATCATCGCCCATATCACCATCTGCAGAAATTCATAGCCACTATTGTCATCATCCCAGTACCAGACTCCCACAAGAACTTCCCTCTCTTAAAGATTCTATCTCCAGTCACAGTCTGTACCTTTTTGTACCCAAAACAAAAGCATTTCTGCACAACTTTGCCTGTCTTCACCAGGCTGTTATCATCAATTCCAACAAAGGTTGTCTCCATAATATTCTGAGTGAGGTATCGTGAAATGGGTTCTAGCCAAGTGACCATTCTTGCATGTCCTCCTCAAGAGTAGATGCATTGTAGTAGCTTCTAGCTTGTATCGGCTGCTGTGTGATGAGGTAAAGCTGACTCAGGTCTGTTGAATTTCATAGGATTCAGAAAACAAATTTCTATGAGCTGTGCGACAAGTCTCAAGTTGTATGTTGGCAGTTCCAAATTTGAGGACATAATTATGATTTTATTAATTTTATGAATGAACTTGACGTTCTTGATGATGATTAGATTCATGATGATGATGATGATAGTTTTGATTTCTTAAAATAAGTCAATGATTTTGTTCTGAATTGCATGCAGTTCTTGTTTTTGAACTTAAACTGTAGTTTAAATATAATGTATGAAGGTAAATCTCTTGCTATGTTCAGTAATATAAAATGATTGTAGAGTTTTTAATTCAAACTGCTTCTTCATATTTATAAAGACATGTTGAAATTAGGAGATCTTTGACCTAGCGTTGGACTTCTTCGTATCACGTGAGGTTGCTTAGTCAGTGCACACCACAAAATTATCCACTTTGTGTATTCTAGGATTCTAGACCTTAAGACACCTAATATCAACCAATAGAAATGTTTCAATTTCAACAAATACCCAAAGTGAATAACTTTTGATCTGCACTGACTAAGCAGTGTCATGTGACATGAAGAAGTCTCAATGCTAAGTTGAGTAGAGTTAAAATTTTAAAGACCTTCTAATCTCAACACTCTCTTTTAAATCTAGTCAATCTAGACATTCTAGATAATCTAGACACTTCTTCACTAGTCAGTATATATTTTTCAATTTTACTAAGAAGTAAACTCATCAGCAAGATGAGAAAACAGTGTGAAAAAGATTGAGACAACAGTGAGATGAGAAAGCAAGAATGAGATGAAGAAGAAAAATGTTACACCGTGAGGTTGATCACTTTGACCGTGGTCGACACGCTAGAACTAACTAAGGCAATAGTGGCAGCTAGAGCGCCGCACTTCTCAACAATATCTGAAGAATCTACTATTATGCACTTCAAAAAGTGACTTCATTTATAATGATGCAATGCACAGAAAACAAAGATCAACTTTATTAAATTAAGACATTCATGTAACAGTCAGAGTTCAACACATTAACAAGATAGAAAACATGCGAATTAGTTAAAACAGAGAATAGTAAAGTAGTACACAGAGTATTCATCAGTATTTTTAGTATTTAGTTTTATGACCTATCATGCGTATCATCTGACCCTGTGATCACTCAACTCTATTTTCACCCAACTCTAAAACCTCTAAGCCCATTCTCGATACTGTGCAGGATTCACTACTAGTCATAGTTCGCATAGAATGGCGTTACCCCTGTGGTTTCGTTTTTCGCATTGTTTGTTGGCAGCAGTCGCACCCAGTTGTCCTGGTTCTCTCCGATATAGTGTTGCAAGTTCATCTGTTCGCTTTGCCCATCTGTCTGTGGGTGGTATGCCGTTGACGTCTTAATTCTTATCCCGAGTTCTGTCATGAGCGTTTCCCAGTACCTGCTTGTGAACAGCTTATCTCTGTCGGTGATAAACTCCTTTGGCATCCCGTGATGGCTAACTAGTTCTCGCAGTATGGTCTGTACCAATACTGGTGCTGTTGCAGTTTCTTTGAAAGGAATGAACATCGTGTACTTTGTTAATTGATCCACTATAGTTAATATGCTATCGAATCCCACTCGCCATGTCGGATCCTTTGATGGTGGTAGCTTCGTGATGAAGTCCATAGTAACCGACTCCCATGGCTCGCTCGGTGCGTCCAGTCGTGTTACTCATTAATAGGTCGCCTATGGTGGATGCCGCTGTTCGATAATCACTACTCCACAGCGTATACAAGTCAGAATGCTACCTAGGTCTGCCGAAGAGGTGCACGCGCTGAGATACAGGAGTGATATCAACTGCTTCAGACGGAGCTATTGCACGGCAGGACTGTCTTCACACCCACACTATCCACCAACAGAGGTGGGAGTTGGGCCTATCGCAAGTGAGAGGGTGTGGGTGTACGAAAAGTGTTATCCATGCGTTAAATACATGCGCTGGCGCTCAGCACCGTCAACTCCACTATGGCAGATTTTCAATCGATCAGTTGAATGGGAATGTCAAGCCGGCGGCTTAATTCCCCATCACCAAATTAAACGCAGGTTGGCAACCACTGCCGGCAGCTGTCCACGAGGCTGGAAGGTTCCAGAGCGATTTTGATGTGACTGCAGAAGTTGCAACATTTCTTCAGTGTGGGGATTAATGTGGGATGTTCCGGTGCTCTTTGAAATAAAAACCCTCTTTGCAGCCTTAACTCAGCCAGTCATCTTGATCAGCACAAGTGACCACCCCCATCCGCATTGCAAGCCTGCTCTTCCTCAACTAATACTGAACTCAGCACAGAAAGACTGTCATGTCAGCTCATCATCACATTCTCTTCTACGGGAGAGGCAGCGCAGGGAAAAGCTATCTCATCAACAAGCTCCTGATGAGTTTATTTGGAGTGGAATTACTGCCAAAGGGTCGAAGCGTGCAGCTGGGTGTTACAAGTTTAACCTCCAGCGAGCCATACAACGAGTTTAACTGCAGCATTGACCTGGTATGCGCGTGGGAGAAAGATGAACATAATACATGGAGGAAGTGCTCTCCCATCCAGCGGAGAACGGTGTGTAAGCCTCGAGCCATCACGGAGGTGACTGCAGGCATTGAGTGGGCGTTGAGTGAACATGTAGCGGGCATCTTCTCACCGTTTGATTTGGACATCACGGTACATCAGCCACATCATTTCCTGGAAGCTCAGCTCCGTCATTAATCACATCTTCTTTAGCTTTATGGCCTTCCGGGGCCTTCGAATTTCTCATTTGTCGAACTCCCAGCCATACTCGCGCATTGTGAAGAAGCAGTACTGACAATGTTCTGTTTTGGAGTCGTCCGCTGACAAATCTGGATAGGACGAACTGGCCCTGCGGAAGCAGATTGTCTTGAACGCACTTCAGCTAAGCAATATCATCGCACTCTGGGTTAGGCCGATGTATGGTACATATTGATTTGATATTCGATAGAAAGTCCGCAACTAGACTGATGGATACAAACAACAGTACCTCTAGCCACAGACTGCTCTGCTGAGTTGCTGAAAGATATCAAACGCTGTGGTGAGTGAGCCAGACGTGATGGCCCCATTCTTCTTAAGTTAACCGTCTTCAAGACGTTTTCACACACGCCAGTGAGGCAGATCAGGAGGGAATCCAACCACCCCTTATTCTTGATGCTTTAGGCCATTCCACTTGGTTTGTGCTGCACGATGCTTCGTTCCAGTCAGAGGTCTGGTTGGCTGCAGAGAAGCAACACCAGTATCAGTTTGAATTCGTCAATCTTGTTTCTTTCCTCAACGAGAGCGTCTTACAACACCAGTAACCAATAGAGTTATGGGAAGCTTTTGCGGCTCTTGTGGGCTCGCTTGGATTTGTTGCTGGTACGTGGTTATTTGTACATCAGTGGGAGACTTTTCTCAGTCCACTCGTCCTTGTTGCACTCATTGCTGATCATGGAAGGATACACAGCTCTTCACAACTCGAGCCAACCGGTGTGACATCCTGCACAACCTACAAGCAAAGTCCCGATATGAGCTGCCACCATGAGGAGTGCTTTGACAGCCTCCCTCGGTGGGTTTGATCTCGTACCCTCGTTGGCTCAATTCAACTCGGTCAGGTCTGCTTTCAAAATATTCAACAGCGGCAATTGTTCCCTGGTTTTGCTTGTCCAAGTCAGACATGATTGGATTCTTAGTCCTATGCGATTCATAGGTCGCATAACCCAGCCAGCCGTATTGGTTCAAGAAGGGCCATACATCATCCATTCTAGCTGTCAAACGCTTGGAGTCTTAGAGATTACCAGTCAAATATGACATTCGTGACAAATAGTGATGCAATGTTTGTATATTGGCTGAACCAAGCTTATCAAAACTGAAGAGAGATCGCTCATGAAATTAATCGACTTCCTTTTGATTTGATTAACTGTGTGCTTTCATTGTAAGGGGTAGAGGGTCACATCAAGGTTCATGGGTTTACCTCTGTACTGTGCTCATTTCGACTCAGTCCGATATCACTTCATACGGTTTAGACGGTAAACTTATTTCCAAAACTGTTGCCAGTCACTTTTCGTCCTCTGACTCCGCCATCCTTCAACTACGTTGAGAACAGATGCGATGCCTGATACAGCATGACTTCAATGGCCCTAGCATCGGCCGTCGGCGACCGGGCAAAAGGCCTCCCCAGCCTCCAAGGTCTAGGCAGAGACTCGGCGACTTGGTTAGGTGAAGGGGAAGTGGGTTGTTCTGTGGCTGTGAGCACAACACACCTCTGATACATAAACAACGAGCGCTTCAAGCGGGAAATATGTCAGCGGATTGTATAACTATCGCCGAGAGTAGGAGTACGACAATGACTTATGCCGGAGTTCAAAGACCGAGAAGAGTGACTACCTTCCCAATACTGGGATCCTAAGAGAATCGGTTTTATAAGGGCACATAATGGGATATCAAACAATGGGGTGCATTCCACCTTGCGTGTTGGAAGCTACTTCGACGTTGTTAAGGAAGTCTTAATCTACAATTACTGGTCTGGAGGCATGCTCTAGACTATTATTTGGTTAGATAAGCTCAAGCAGAATCTTGCGGGGCAAGACCATAGCTGGGTCAACGAACCTCATTTTTGATAGGAGATCATTAGGGACATGCTGGGTGAAGTTATCCCAATTTGCTCTGGGAACTCCTCGCGACACAAATTGGGAGCGTATAAAGGAGTTAGCCTTTCAAAATGAAGATCACAGACAGGAAGAGCAGAGGAACTTGGATTCTAATTAGCATCCCCCTTCTCCTCCCTCCTCTTCTTCTTCTTTTTCTTACTACTTCTCTTTATTGGTAGCTTGAAGGTAGACACTGGTGACTGTCGCGGAAAGCAACGATCCTTTACCCTTGTTACGTCCAATCTCATCATTAAAGCTCGTCTCAGCATAACTTCCAATGTGCTTTTGTGGTAAGAGCAAGACAGTCACAAGCCCACTGTGGGCCGAAACTCAGTATCTCACATGGTTGCGGACGGACATTTAGGGCGAGATCAGACTGTGGTTAACATTTAGACATTTCTGGTAACCTTGCAAGAGAGGACTGCCTGGCATCACGCCTAAATGTTGACCTTTCACTTGGTTCGATATACTAGTATAAAGCTTAAGCGATAGAGATACCTCCATAAGGTCAGTGCTTTAGTACATTATTGCATCTACTAGTCAAAAGTGTTTATCCCTCCTGGGTAGGGAAAGTGGATAAACACTTACCGACCGATACCGTAGCTAATACCTAATTGTTAATTGTAGACTTGCAAATTTAGGAGTTTGTTTTTGCAATGAGTGGCGTTTGCTAAACTCCCTAGAAAAAAGGCACTCACTACTTAGGGATTCAGCCCTAAGTTACCGCTTGAACTTTTTGAAGCTCAACTAAGCAAAAACGCGTCTGTCCACGCGACCACCTTAACCTCTCACTCATCAAGCCAAACCATTAGATCACAAGCAGACAAAGTCGACCATGTCACCATCGATTTCTCAATCACAACGCGCCCGAAAACCATCCACACCCATGAAGAGGAAGAGGCTTTGGCCCACACCCAAGTGAAGTGACCATCCTCAACATAAGATCGAACTTATGAGCTGACGATTACTCTCTTCTCTAGGCCCGTGAACCCTGAATCGCGTTGCGCCTTGACCATCCAAATCTCACAGATGAATAAGCTTATTATTGCATTAAAAGCATTCCTCAAGGCAGTAGGCTGCAATATCGTATCTGGGGTGTGTCGCGAACCCTTTAAAGCCCTCGGGGCCGCTCTTCACGACTTGGACGAGCCCACCTTTTTGGCCAGGTACCACAAGCTTGAGCTCGTGGGACAGACAAAGCTTGAGAGTTTAGAAAAGGAGTACAAAAAACATCAGAAAGAGACGGCTGTCTGTGCTGAGAAGTTGAGGATAACATGGAGAAGTGGAAAAAATGCAAGAGCTAGAGGCATACAACTTCTTCTCTAAGCAAGTCTTAGCTTAGAAAGAGCATAGTTTGACCTTCGTTAATAGCCCAACCAATTTTCCCATCTCTGTTAATTGAGGCTTGTGTTAAACTTTATAGTTACAGGATCACAATAATGTTCATAAGAATCTGTGACTGCATTAATGAGTATATTATTATTTTTGTTTGTATCATCAACATATTAAATTCAATGAGGACGGGCCGAGTGCCAGAGGGAAGACGAGGGATAGGGAGCAGAGTTGGGAAGACTGGCGGGCTCAGGAAATACAGAGGAAGGGAAAGGATTTTCTGGGTGCGTTGTACGGAGAAGGAGAAGAGGAAAGATGCAGAGTGCACCACTACCATGTCAAGTCCACCAGTCTTAGATAGGTTGCAGCATGCCTGAACCTGGTTATTGACCAAAACTTCCTAAACACAAGAACCGGAGACACAGCCCCATTTCTCCGGTGCACATGAGCACATCCAACGTAATTCCAATATCGTGAAAAAACACGTGTCCATTTCTGCACTTTCCAAGATGATGGCCTACGCCACCGCAGCATGAGCCGAAAGCCAGAGTGCAAAGGCCGCCGCGTTTCTCGTCTGCATGAAGACCGTCCCAGGGCCTATTGAGAGACCATCAGCAGCGAGCAGATTAATGTACGGCCAAGGATGATGTGCAACCTACCTGTAAATTTACAGACCAAGCCCTCCCCCGAGCTCATCCCAGATATGATCCCACCACTTGCGACGCGCTCAAGGACGTACTTGCAGTTCCAAGCCACGAGATGGCCGCTATCGATGATGTATTTCTCACCCTCTTGCAACTGCAGACAAGTCGTCAGCCTTACAAGTCCCTCATGTGCCTCACCTGATCCATCCTTCTGCACTATTTTCTAACTCACATCCCTCCGTATAATTGCCCCAAAGCTCGAAATCCACAATATGCCCGTCCCACTCATCTTGTATACGAACAAGCCCTCACCGGAAAACATGGCCTTGCTGAAGCCCTGGCTCTTGTACTCCTTGACGACGCCCTGCGTCGCCGCGAGGAAAGTGTCCTTGCCGACATTCCATGGCTCGGACCCGTTGAGCCGGAGCGTCGTGATGTCGCCCAGCGCGGACGGCGCGAAGAGGATCTCGCCGGGGCCGGTGTACGTTGAGGTCGACATCTCGCCGCCGGCGATGAGCTTCTTCATCGAGAATTTGACGGCGCCTTTGAGTGTGATGGTCGGGGACATGGCGATCATGACGCCTGCACGATTCAGACATTCAAGTCAGCCTTTGCTCTTCACGCTCACTTCTCTCGCACACCATGGAAAAGGGGTCGAACAGAAGGCGGACAAGACATACCAGGCTTCGCAACAAGCGGGCACCCGATCGCCAACTGCATCGTCAGGATCGTGTTCGAGTCGCGGTGACTGATCCTATAGCTCCCCCCATTAAACGTGCCCACATCGTCCTGCGCCGCCGTCGCACCGACGAAATGCCCCACTGGCAGCGCTCCACCTGGCATCTGCGACGACCGGTTCGTGTTCAGCGGCAGACTCGGTGAGAGCGGGGGCTACGTGTAGCTCGGGTGCCCGCCTACGTTACCGGCTGGTGGCGAGGGCTCCGTGATCTGCTACTGGGGTTGTTGGGGCGGAGGGGGGGTTTGCTGGTAAGATAGGCGCGAGCCGTTGTTGGGTGGAGAGCCGGGGTAGGTGTTGCTGCTAGATAGGGTCCGTTGGGCTGGGGGTGGAGGGTAGAGTTGCGAGGGGCCTTTGAGGCCCGGTGATGGGAGCGGTGGGGGAGGGTAACTTTGGTGATTTAGTGTGCTCTATGCTGAGCGGTGGCAAGGTTACGCACTATGCTGATTCATTATTACTGCTTTATTTTTGTCTACTGCATTGACATACTCAGAAAACGTTTTAAACGACCTTTTCTGATAGGCTTTAAAAGTTGCAATCATTGCAACTTGTTACGACCATGCCCTAGAAGAGGGAACTCACAGGTCTAGACCTGGGACAGCCAGGTAGCAGTCACGTGACGCCTCGCCGTGCTTGACGGGATCTATATAGTAGGGTCGTTTCCCTCATGGAATCGATCGTGTTCAACTTAAGTAACAATCATATATCTAAGGGTTTACCTAAGACCAAACCGTACCAGACCAGCCCTTATATCAATAAGCACAGAAGAGCACAGTATGCAAAGAGCTAACCAAGTCATGAGCTAGTATTCTTCGAAAATATCGCACACCCTACACATTGCTCATCATTGTTCGCCTGAGGAGAGGCCTTTGCCGTCAATATAAAGTAATAAACACTGCCGCCAAGCAAAATAGGCAAAACTGTAGATGTAGTTACAAAGCACGAAAGAGTGCTGAGGCGTGCATAATTCGATGTCCAACGCAACCTGAGGTCAAAATGCACAGCCGAGGGATGATGGGTTCTGTCCAACACGTTCAGAGTATTTATGCAGGACAACGGTCCTGATTAAGTGTTCAAAATTCACTTCATCTTGCCTGAGCAATCCCTCCTATAGAAAGCTTCGTTACATCGTCTGTTTCAAGTCTCTTGAACCATGACTCCAATGAAGAATCAAAGTCCAGCAATGTGTGTGTAGAGCTTGACTATTGTAACTATAACATATGTTCTGAATCATTTAAAAGAAAAGTCGCTCTTAATGCAATGCATTCCATGACCAGACTTTTCAGGGCCAGAGGTCTAGACAAACAAGAACTGTTTGATTTGTTAGGCATTGGCTATATCGGCACCTTTAAACCAATCGCGCAGTCAGGTGGGATGACAACTTCAGTCGGTCCATTTTGCGAAGGTGTGCCCAAGGAACGAAGTGCTTAGAATTTGTAGTCCGATCGATCACATATATAGTACCTTGGGTGCCTTGCCGCCAAGTGGCTGGCAGCCATCGTCAAGGCCTCTCTCCAATCGGTGGCACATGCGCGATATGAACTGGTTTAGAGTAAGAGCATGCTGTGTGCCGGTGGAGTTGACTCAGTGCGAGGACACATCCGGACAGGCGGCATCCAGTCGACATCTCCACACAACGCCTAACAGGCAAAGGTGTGTGCAGTATTCACTGTTGCCATGAGTCTTCCCTTCAGGTGTTGCCTGATACTCCTTTCATTCGTGAACGTAACTGTTTCCCGGTTTGAGGTATAGTTCTCTGAGATGGGTTCGACTTGCTGGGCATGGTCACGCCGTTGTTATCCGATGTGCTCGATGGACTACTCGATTGCCAAAGTAGGTCTGCAGTCTCGTTGTAACAGCCATCCGGAGTCTTACGTGGGTCTTCGGCCTCAATATATCAGATTTGCGTTTGATGGCTCTCCTCCTCGTCGATTCCTGCTCTTGCCTCCGCGAACATCAACTTCCATTCGAGCTCGTGCACAACCGACCAACAGAAGCACCAGAAATCGAGTGGCCCCATTGCCACTAGTTGACTGCCGTAAAGTAAGCGGGCGAAGTGCGCCGAAACCCACGTTCCCAGCTGTCTAGAGAACGATAAGATAGCTATGATAGATCTGCCATTGAGTTTGAAGGGATGGATGCGTGATATCCAACAAGATTCTGGCTGTTATTCATCCAACTCTAGGAGCACTGATCTATATACTTGAGCACAGATTATGCAGAAATAGAGAACAATGAGTTATTAAAGAAGGTTGTATATATATAGCGTACTGCAGGCACTTGTCAGACAACCCATAGTAGAAGACAAAGCTGGGATGAGACCTGGCGGAAGCTCAAAGAAAGGATCGTGGAAGAAGCCCTGTCCAAAAGCCAAGCCAAGCTCATTCGCTGTCCATTCTGCACCCACACCGAATGACGAAATTCAACTTCCACCTACCGATCGTTCCTGACGCTTTCGTCGCCACACATTCGCACCTCTCATCCTCACAACAATCCTTCTCCTCAACACGATCCACTACATTCTCCTTCTTACCTTCCTCTACCCGCTCCTCACCTCTATCTCCAGCTTCCCAATCCTGCACCTCCCAATCCTCCTCCGCAAATCGCTCTCTACCTTCGCCCGCGTCCGCCGCTTCCCAAAATCCACGTTTGCCAACCCCGACTGCCTCCGCACCTCCTGCCTTTATTGCGCCAAACTCTGGCACAACATCCACACCTGCCTCGAACCACCACACGCCCTCTCTCTCTCCACACAACCGGGGAAGCAGCCCGCACCGCCGCCCTAAAACATACCTGTCCCCGCTGCTCCCTGTCCTTCATACAAGGCATCTGGCTGCAACAAACTCACCTGCGTCTGCAGCTATCAGATGTGCTATGTCTGCCGCAAGGGCTTGAACGTTATGCGCAGTGGAGGCGCAGCGGAAGCCGTAAGAACAGGAGGAGGTGGCGGTGATGAAGGAGAGGGATACAAGCATTTTTGCGAAAATTTTCGCGTCAATGGTGGGCGCTGCACGCAGTCTGATAAATGCCATTTGTATAAGGTGGGAGGATGACGATGTTCTTATGAAGCGCGCGGGCGATTTGGCGGAGAGAGAGTGGAGGGTTAGAGAGGGGATGGTGGGGGTTAAGATGAATGAAGCTGTGACTGCTGATGGTACAGGTGTCAGACAGCAAACTATGATATAAAAATGCAAAGAATAGAGAAGTATGTGGATCGTCACTTCCTTCTGCGGCAAGAGGGCGGACAGTGATCCCCTTAAACTCTGGTTGAGCCTCAATTTGAGCCTCAATTTAGACCTCATTGTGTTAGTAAGCTGACCCGGATTGACTCTGAACAGACCCGACCCGCGGGTCGGGTCAAAGATCTTGGCCCGCGGGCGGGGTCGGGTCAGAAAAGTCTGGCTTGAGCCGACCCGACGGCCACCCTATAAATAGATAATTCAACAACATCGCTCAAAGAAATCACAACATATACATACAAAACATATGCATCAAATTTTGCATCAGAGTCATCAAAGAAGTCAGAAAGTTGAGAATTCTGATGTGAAGGAAACAAAGATGAGAAATCAAGATAAAGTGATGAATAATTGACTGCAACATTGAATGATTCTAATGAGAAGATTGCAATGAAAAAATACCGTATGAATGATGTGAAATCTTAACTTTTTATGTCAAGTGTCAAAAGTGGGCACCACACTCTAGCCACAGCTATCGTGGGTTATATTTCTAAAACTCCCGCTAGTCCTTGACTTTGAACACCCTGGCAAGAGCTTGCTTGAACCAGAGAACATGTGGTAGATCTGCCGAAGCCACAATGATGTCATCCACATAAAGGAGCAGCATGATCCTTTTGACACTGTGAATAAGAAGGCAAGGGTCTGCATTGCTTTGATGGAAGCCTAGTTTTATCAGCTCACCAACACATCGCTCATGCCATTCCCGTGCAGCGTGCTTAAGACCATAGAGACTGCGCAGTATGCGCAGTGCACGACCGGGTGCAACAATGACTCCGGGAGAGGCTGCCATGTAGATGGTCTCCTTGAGGAAGGATTCCGCGAAGGCGTTGTTGACATCCACCTGATGACACTCTAAATCTCAAGTGCAACAATGGCCAGAAAGACTCGAAGAGTATCAAACTTGACTGTGGGGGCAAATGTGTCCTCATAGTCGATGCCGTACATTTGATCCATCAGTGTTTAGCTTGGGCTTAAACACCACAATGTTTGCATCTGTTACGTCCTCACCGGAGATTCCTCTGGTATTATGGCTAAAGGTTTTGACTTATTGATATAAAGGTTGCCCGGCAGCGTAGTAGAACTAATCCTTAGATTGTAACTGAAGTTGAACAGGACTGTTTCCATAGGGGAAAACGGTCCTACTATATAGGGCGAACTCATCGAGTTCCATGCTGTGCAGTGCACCCCCTTGGCGCATATCTGAGCACAGCCCTTGGCAGGCCGCCTGCCAAGCCCAGAGTCTGACCTATTAGACCTCTGGCCGTAACAGCATCCTTTGGTGGCACAACTTCCCAGGTTCCATTTGCTGTATGGATGGCATCCTTCCACATCTCCCCCAAGATT
Organism: Acarospora socialis; assembly: GCA_025617375.2. NCBI lineage: Eukaryota > Fungi > Ascomycota > Lecanoromycetes > Acarosporales > Acarosporaceae > Acarospora > Acarospora socialis. Next base: position 20,698 of record JAMYGW020000031.1, read on the forward strand.
GGATCTCCCACTCTCTCAGCATAAGTGGCAGGTGTAGAATCATCGTCCCGCTTTCTCTTCTCAAATGGGATTTCAACACGCAAGAATGTTCTGGCTTCCCCAGTTGAGGTGTCCTCTGCTGGTTTGTCTGCTTTGCTGGTGGGGATCTCAACATGTGAGAACTGTCTTGCTTCGCTTGACTCACCCAAACTTGCGGGTCCAGACCTGTGAGTTGGGTCGAAGTTGACTGCAGTCAACTTTGACCTCACATCACTGAAGCTGTGGGTGCAGGAGCATCTGTGCTGCTGGTCTCCTGGGTGGGCTCCACAGTGATTGGTTTCTTTCGTGGTCGTCCAACTGGCTTTCGCTCTGGCAAGGTGTTTGGTGTCTGTCTTTGCAGCTTGAGGCCAATACTGCCTCCCTTCTCATTCTCGGCAAACTTGACAGCATGACTGTTTATGATTCGCTTGAGGTCCGGGGCCCAAAGCAAGGACTGCTTTGTGGTTTCCCGAACATAGCCCATGAAAGCTCCCACTCAGCATTTGCATCCCCACACACGAATGTGGTCAATGGATGGCTTCTCACCAGTGAAGGCCTCCTCCGGACAATCAAGGGGCCAGTTGCTATTCGGTTGCGGAGGTAGGCGTCTGCTCGCGCTGCCTCCACCCAGAATCTATTGGAAGTTCCGCCTCCTTGATCATTGCGCGCACTGAGGTTCGGAATGCCCTTTCAGCAACACCATTCTAGATGGACATGAGAAGTGGATTGCGGTGTGATGCCAAAAGATTTGCACCAGTCGTCAGGGGTGGCCCTAAGCTCTGTGGCATTTTCGCTTTGTACAGCAAGAGCCTTTGCACCAGTCTGAAGTACAACCTTCAGTCGCCACTCTTGCAGTTCCTGTGGGGCACTGACGCATTCTCAACTATTCTGGTCCTTCAGCATCATCTGCCCAAGAAGCGGCGCATGGGTCTGAGTGATTTATTAGATATGACTCAGGGCGGGCAGCATGAGCGCAGAGATGATATTACTGTCTAACAAGCATGTCACCACTGCATTCCCAAAAGTCTCGATAAGTGTTGGCTTTCTACATTTCCATAGAATCATTTTCCTTATTGAATTGATCGTGTTTAACTTTGAATTATCATTTAGGAGTTATGTTAATCTGTACGAGTACACTACAATCTTTATATCAATAAGCTTAAACCCTTAGCCCTGACATGAGCCATCTCACGTCAGGACGTAACACCTTCATACACGCTAAATCAGCCACAATTTCGACCTCATGTCGATGACGATGATACTGCGCCATACAGACCATGTAGATCGCTTCTGTCAACCCATAGGCGACGACATGCCGTGCAGACCTCTGTTGGGAGTTTGAGCGTTATTCCTGTATGGTGTGGTCGACGAGCTGCATCTTCCACATCGCAAACAGACAAGATTGAATTTGTAGCACTCTGGATGCTCCTTGTCACCTGTATATTTTTTCATACACAGATATGAGCCAGAGATCTGAGCGTTAATCGATTCCCCAAGGATGAATGTGACCTTGAAGTCCTTGAAGGATTGTGGCTCTCTGTGTGTGACCCAATCAAGAGCATCTTTAAAGATACAATCTTGATGCATCCCAAAGACTCACAGTCTGCGTAGGAGCAACCAATAAGTGCGCCGCTGTCAGAATTGTGGGGCTTGCAACATATGCATTAGTTGCACGCTTTCTATAAGGGCAAGTTAGGAATATTTTGGAGACTTGATGGCAGTAGGACGGCTACAACTTACTGATAAAGTGGAGGTTGAGAAGTTGAAGGTTTGTCGCCAGTATGACCTTCAGGCTCTTTCTCTTCATCATTTTGAGCGAATGTGACACATGCGCCTTTCCAGTGAGAATTCTGGCATCAATAATCTGCATGTGGTTGGTCTTGATAAGCTCATCTTGGCCATCTACAAGTTCCTTCGGCCGGTAAAGCCAAAAGATCCTCAAGTAGCGATGCTCGGCACCTCAGTGATGTAGCTGGAGGGATGGTGAGGTGTTGAAAAACCAATTACAGCCGTCACAGTGCGTGGTGGAGGGTCTGAAGGCATGTTAGCTTGTGGAGTGGATTCGAGTCTTACGCCATTAGCTCATGCTCTAGCCATCTTGCAGAAGCGTCCTTCTTGGTGATGTCTGATACAAAGTCTCTAAGGTTTGATTGGAGTATTTGATATTGATCCAGCGAATTGGGCCATAGGAGGCTCTAACGAGCCTGCAGATATCTTCACTACAATGATGCATGAGAATTTGGCTTGAAACACAAATACCTCAAGGGGTCATAAGTAGCACACGTAGATGCGATTACTGATGTCCCAGTACCTTATCTTTCAAGCTAATGAGATCATCTCTCCACGTAATACATGCCTGTTGTACATAAAAAGCAAGTAGCGGAGCAGATAATCAGACAACTTATTGCAGATATGAGTCGTTGCGCCCTCCAAATGAAATCTTTGACCGGATTGTGATAAGGGGAGAAGACTTGAGGTCTCCTTCGTTACTGAAAAGTGAGACCTCCACGTAACAGCTTGTTAGTGAGGCTAGCATCTAGATGTGCTTGTGAGTGTGGTTTCTGTAAATGACCGAGGATATAACGTGATGCCGAGTGTGTCCACCTGCCGGAGTCACATCGATGTTGCAGCAGCATGTGGTCGCGGTAGAGAGACGCTCAGCATGAGGATGGAGGACAAAGCGGGACTGGATGTCGGCCATGAGTGGAACCAACGGACTCGACGATCTAAGTTTCTTTATTGACGTTCGTGTATGATAGACTGTCTCAAAGCCGGAGGTGAAGGTAGTTCAGCATCTTGCCAATACTACCTGTGCCTTCCATGATGCCTTCATCGCATCGATCGCTTTCCACATGCTGAACTAAGGCACTGATGCCCTTGAACCGCCGGTCACAACCGGGACACCTGAAAATAGAAGGGTCATGGACCGAAGA
>JAMYGW020000032.1:0-22844 GCA_025617375.2 Acarospora socialis
CTGCAAATTGTTGAACGGTCTCGTGGCCGAGCTCCTCCAGCACCAGATCGTGCAGGCGACGGGTCATCTGCAGAAGCGGGCTGTTGAGCCAACCTCGGCGTTTGGAGGCGCCGGCAGGCTCGTCGTCCCATCCGAACAAGCCAGCCACCTTGGCCCCCCACAGCCCGGTGTTGTACCTCTCAAAGTGGGAGGCGCCGTTCCTCGTTGCCGTTTTGGCCAACACAATGCTCGGGGGTGGGTCGAAGAGATCTTGCACCATGTAATAGGTGAGACCTCCAACCCCGCCGCCTCCTCCCCCTTAAGCTCGGCCGTGAAATCCTCCACTCCGCTTGTGGAGGATGGAGATCACATCGCGGATGTTTTGCCTGCACGGCCAGCTCGGCGGCGAGGAACAGAACCTCTCGACTCCCACCGGGAACCTCTGGCCTCCTGCAGTTGACCTCTGAAATGTTCGAAAAATCGATCTTTGTGACTCAGGGAAGCTTGCAACCGGAATGGGTTCCTGAACGTGGCGCTGAAGCGGTTTCTCGAGAGGGTGAGGCGGCGGATGAACTCGGGCTTGAAGGTGGGCCAGATGTTCCATTGGATCATTTCCGATGGCAGCCAGGGCAACCCTCGAGCTTGCACAGCGGCGAAAATCTAACCCCAGGCGAAGGCCCGGCGGTTTTCTGCCTCGTCGCCTTCCGGCGGTCGTCCACGGCGCCGCGGAACCCACGAGGACAGCCAGAGAACATGTTGGATGCTTGGATCGCCGCTGCTGACGCTGAGCTGCAGTGAACGGATGACAGCACTCATCATGACACCGTTGATGAGCTGTAACTCCTGCGATGCCGGTAACAACCCTTCTGGACCGTGCTCCACCCGTCTGGCTAGCATCTCCAGACAGAGGAGCCACCGGTTGAGGTCGGCCGCCATGAAGGCGTTGACCTCCTTGGTGCTCAGTAGGTAATACGGTCGATGGCCATTCTCCACCGGCTCGTTTGGAGCTTCCACCGGGGCTTTGATGGCGTGGCGGTGGCGGTGGCGGTGGCGGTGGCGGTGGCATCCGTCGTCGACGACCTGGCTCGCACAGGTAATCCACCCTCCAGCCCCGAAGGTGACTCCACTTCCGACGCTGCCTCAGGTGGCGGTTGCGTCGCCACTGCTTCATGTTCTTGCTTGCGCTTTTGGCGCTCTCGATCGCGGTAGCGTCCCTGTCGCCCGACCTGGTTGGCAAGCTTCTCGGCCCGGCTCTTTGTCCGTTGCGGCATGGGCTGGGGGGTTGGTGATGGTGGGAGATGGGTGAGAATGGGTGAGGACGATCGATGCGGCGTGAGAGGAGGAGCGGGGAGGGTCGACGACATGTCGACGACGTTGACGGTGCGGGTGGTGATGCTCGCACCCAACCATAACGACTGCAAGGCGGGGGGTGGGAAATCGGGGTGTCTCGCGGTGGTGGTGCTTGTTTGTTGTTCTCGGTGTCGGTGCGCCTGACCACCGGTGGGCCCCCATGTGGGAGCCGGTTTGGCGGGGCGCGCCATGCCGTTTGTGGTCGTGGTCGAGCCGTCTCGTTGGTGGGGATCCGTCACGACCCCGGATGTTGTGACGGCCGCCGCGTTCAGCCATTGGTCGAGGTCTGGTGGTCCGTTTCCCCTGATGGTGCGGTCCACCCGGCTGCTGATGATCAAACGGAGCAATTGGAGCTAATGTTTGGGGATTACGAAACGGTGATTGCTGGGGTGTCAAAATTGACTAAGAACAAGAACTATGGAGAAGTACTGACCAAAGGTTACATGACTTCGGCGCAGGTACATCCTGCGCCCTGAGAAGCTCTCAACTGGACTCAAGCGTCAACTTGTACACCCCAGCAGTTGATCATAGAAAGTCTTGTGGGATCCAATCTCTTTTGATCTACCCTCATGTTTTTGCATAGCAAGTCTTGAGAGCCCAGGGGCTTGGTATTTGTCGTCAAGTGCATACATCTCAGCATGCAATTCCAATGCTGACAATGGCACCTCTTTGCCTTCATCACCTTCAGTAAGGTCGGAGTAGTGCCCGCAATAGAAGAAGTTCATAAGCCTTTGGACAAGATAAAGGTGGTCGTCAGTGAGATCGATTTTCCCCAAATTTCCTACGGTAAGACGATCGAGATTAGTCGTCAGTCATATGGCAGGCTATGTATCACTCACTTGAAAATCTCCCGTGCGCGCAGCGAGAAAGAAATCTGATTGAGAGCATAGTATAATGCGATGCGCTTTAAAGGTGTGCCCATGGCAACTAACGTTAAAGGTCAGGAGGCACTCAATGCTGGGCCATGGAAAGTCACACCTTGCCAAGAATTCCAGTAGCAACACTCCAGCTGGATATGGAAATGCATCTGCTCTAATTTCTTTCTTCAAAAGATTTTTGATTCTGGAAAATGACTGTCTTGCAGATTTGTCGCTTCAATAATGTTGATGAGTACTGATGCTGGCTGAGCAATTCAAATTCTGCTCTCAGATATTAGTGCGCACTGTTGCATCTTCTCTTAATCTGAATCTCATCTGTATTCTTAGTGTGTGAATGTGGGTGAGCGTGATAACGGCAAAGATAATTTGTTTGTTCATCTCCTAGATATTTTGTAAGTTCTTGAAACATTAGCTTTATGTTAATTGTGGGATTTAAGTCGTGATAATAAAGAACTTATGAGTGTGTGCTGACTAAGCAGCGTCGTGTGACAAGACGTTGTTCAGCACTAGGTTGCATAGGGCTGAAATCCCTAGAGGCAGAAAGGGCTCCTAAATCCAACACTCCCCCTCAGTCCTAGACGACCTGAATATCCATCCACTAGCCAGTATAGTATCCCTCCAAGCCTACTATGCAATAGGCCCGACAATGAGGTAGGACGGACAAAGTGGAGGAGGCCGCGACGGCAAGGTGAGATGAGAAAGCGAGGACGCAAAGCGAAGCGATGTCAAGAAACTGTAGGTGAGGCCTGATCTAGATGTCATTAACTTGATATAAGACCTGATTGAACAAGGAAGCGTCGAAACTTCACTGCAGGTAAGGGCTTAGTAAGGCCGTCCGCTGCCTGCTTGGATGTAGGTATGAATTCAATGTCGACAAGGCGACAATCAACAGCTTCGCGAACACATTGATACTGGATGTCAATGTGTTTCTGGCGAGCATGGAATCCAGGGTTCCTAGCCAGGTCCGTAGCTCCACGATTGTCCGCTCAAATGATGACAGGCTCGTTATCGAAGAAGCCAATTTCACTAAGGAAATAGAAGCGGCCTCAACGACACAGGATAACAAGTCATTTTGGGTCTGCAAAGACTAAGCCGGAGGAGGATTCGCCGTCTAGCTGTCGCGTAGCCTAGAGAATAGTTAGTAGATAATGTAACAGGGCATTCGCGAGCAGTTAGTCGCTGCTCCTCTCACGTTGCTGTCCCTCCATAACGTCTGGAGTCAGGGTGCTTCTTCGTCCAAGAAGCACCAAAATTGCGAACATCCTTGAGGGACAGCTAATGGCCTCCAGCGTCGAGGAGGGCTTTCCGATCTGTAGGTCGATCCACTGTACATACAGTCTTGATGGCGCTCAGCTGGTGTTTGTAAAGAAAGCGTACTGGTAGCTTGACGTTTTCATTTACAAGCCTGCAAACTAAAACCTGGAGGATAAGATGCCTGGTTGTTTACAAGGCTGAATGCCCCAGCTTTCTGGGTGACCATAAACGCCTGATTACTGAGACACCAGTGTTCACACTCCAGCTACTCTGCATTTAATATCTCGTTATCGAATTGAGCCACCATGGTCTATCTCTGGAACCTCTTCGTCCAAGCCAACATCATCACTCTGGCGTAATCAAGCCTCAAAACCGATCCACAGGGCTGTGGTATACACCGCTCCCCATTACCAGCCAGCAAGACGCACGGAGAATATTGTCGCTGGCTTCGAGAGTAGAATAAAGAAGTATTGGCGAAAATCATCCTAAAATTTTGTTGCGAATTTTTGACCACGGCAACGGCGTGGCATGCCTCTCCCCTTAGCCAATGCCAGAGTGTTCCATTTTCGTGAAGACCCGTGCTGCTGCGCAAACGCGAAGAGATTGGTTGTGATGCTTCACTTGATCCGAGGTAAGTTTATCCCCATCCAAGTAACGTTTCCGTCGTGCCACGTCGTTGCATTTACGAGGCTGTCGTGCTCTTACCGTGGAGAAATTTGGGAAGCTCGGGGGTCACGTAAGGATTTTGCAATTGCGAATATGACTTCTTCAGTTCCCAATCCAAGATTCTGTCCGTAACCCTGTGACATTTTTGTTGTGTTGAGCCTCTGCACAACTCCTTGATAGTTGACCGTTGTGTTCTCGATTCGTCGGATCTTGGGGTCGCGTAGCCATTGTATGGTCTCTGGGTAGCGGAGCAGGCTTGGGACGGTGATGGTGGCTTTCTCTCTGGCACGTGTGCATTCTGGCGTCGGTGTCTGTTCTTGTTTTGGCGGCGCTCGGTAGAGCGTGCATCCTTTTTTTTGTTGATACGAGCATTCAAAATTGGGCTGCTCGCAATGGTCCCCGACGGTGGTCGGTCTGTCCCTTTTCCTCGCTGTGTGGTACTCCTAGTGGTTCTGCCGCTGCGACGCTCTATGGGCGCCGATGACTTCCGTGCTCTTGTCTTTAGTCTGGAGGTATTTAAAGCCTCAGTAATGCATTCTCCGCGTTCTAGAGACTCAACAGGAGTCTCTCCGCCGTATAGACGTGTACGTTTCCATCGCTCCCAAAACTCTTCCTGAAGCTTATCGAATTCAGCCTCATAATACTCCTTCTTGTTCCACCAGTATTCAGGGTCCGTCGCACAATCCCCGTGATCTTCAGCATCTAACAAGGTCTTACCGGCAGGGAAAGTGGCCAAGAATCAGGAAAGAGTATAGTACGGCCTTTGACCTCGTATCAGCCTCCAAGTACCATCGGGGCACATATGCGGACCTCTGGCTTGGAATAAAGTTATGTCGCAAGTACGGTCTAGGCGAACTAAAATCGCAGATCAAAAGACGCATTTGGAAGAGCGGCAGGTTCTTCAGAGGACAGTTCCTGAAAGCAAAAGTTCGAAGTGCAACCTAGCAATGCTGCTGGCCAGAACTGCAAGTCAATGAGATCAGACTCGGCCTTGCCACGATAGCGGAGAGACAGTCAACGGACCGAGTCGGGGTCCCAATCTAACAGTTCCGATTCAGATGATGATATTCGAGAGAAGTATCCAATCTCGGACGCAGCCTCAGAATCTAGCACTAGCTCAAGTGAAACCGAGCCATCACCCGTCCGCCTTGGAGCGAAAGCCGCTCCATCACACCAGCATACACAGTATTCCCTCAGGGAAACAGAGCCTCAGTCACCACCCGCCGAGAATTCGCACTATTCGGTACGGGACTCTCAGTCTCAACATTCACGGTTGTCTGTGTTCAAGCCGGTCTTGATGCCGCCTAGTGGGACAGCGTCGCCGTACGAGAGTTTCACTAATATCTGTTGATTTGAGTTTAATCTCTTGTCGTATTGACCCGGTTTGAGTCTTCAACACTGTCACGTAAACTCATGTATTTAAGAACTAACATCAACAAGAAACTAAGTTTGAATACTGCAGCTTTAAGTACTATTACTTTGAATGAAATAAGGCTTAATCCAGACTCTTGCTTCTATCTGTGATAATCAGCTCAGACTTGTTCATAAAGTTGTTCTTGGTTGTCAGTGTGGCGGGTTAGACCCACCAAGTATGCTAGTTGCTTAGGGCAACTGCGCACATGGAACTTGCGGGACTAGACAGGCGAATTCACACTAAGCATAGCAATCACTGACATGCCTTCTTTCTCTGCTTTCTTTCTTTTCTCCTTAGTTAGAAACTCTTGTATCAAGATCGTACAGTTGAATAGTACCTTTTGCTTCTGTCCCGTGACAGTCAGCAGGGTTGAATAGACAGCAGTTGATCTTGGTGCTTTTGACTTTTCATGACCGTTAATTCTTCCCTGCATTCTTTCAACTCCCTCTTCAACTCTCGGTCATCAAGATGAGGAGATTGTCGGGAGAGATGTCCACAGTCAAAATCATCATGTATGGACAGTGAAGCTGAGTATAATTATTGTTGACAGAGAGCAGAGTTCATTACATAACATCACATGATTACACTTACCATCAAATCAAGGATCAGAATTGAGAAGATACCAAGGGTATCCCCTGGCCCACCTTACATGTTGACACATGGACTCTTAGACAGACAATGTTGCACCTACCAACGCAATGTTGCACCTGCCAACGCAATGTTGCACCTACCAACACAATGTTGCACCTGCCAACGCAATGTTGCACCTACCAACACAATGTTGCACCTGCCAACGCAATGTTGCACCTACCAACACAATGTTGCACCTGCCAACACAATGTTGCACCTGTGGACACAACACTACACCTCTCCACCTACATTGACACCAAGAAAGACCAAGTGCATCAGCTTCCAGTAAAATGCCTTCTTTGACACCATCATCCTACATTTCAGGTCAAGGCTGACAGGGACTTACATACTTGTGCTTTGAATGAATACTCTTACACTTTTTCTCACCCATCTTCATCTGATGCATTTCACTCTGATCCTCATGCAAAAGCTCTGAAACAAACTTCTAAGCATCATCTTCAGTCAGCTTTGCTGTATGCATCTAATGTGTCAAGTTAGATTGTTTCATTGCATCTCTTATCTCTCTGAATCAATTGCACAGCTGTTGAAAATTCTTCTTGCATAGTATGCAATATTTCTGATTCAAGACACAAGTTAGATTCAGAAGAGATTCATCAAGATCATCTTGATCTATTCTGTCAAAAGTCTTTATGCAATTGTTGACAGAGCAAACCTTCATTGTTTTGAGGACTCTGTCTGTGTATGATCTATGCTAATAGTGGTAGGTGACTGCCTTCTTTTGAGTAAATTATCAACAATGCAGGTGAGATTGCAAATAGTTGAATGTTGTTTCAATACTTTGATTGTTAATCTGCACTCTTCTTCATGACAGCACATCCTGCATGTTTGTCACTGTCATGTTTGCTTGCTGATTTGAATGTTAAATGTTGTTTGCACTCATCTTGCAAGATCACTACTTCTAGCAGATGATATGGGGGATGACAAAGGTTCTCTCTGGGTTTCAGTGTCCCACCTACAGGGTGTTAGTAGTTCAATGCAGTGCATTTTGAAGGGACAGATTATATGCAAGATAGTGCAGTGTGATCAGTGTCAAGACACCACAACAGAGGATTCTTTTTCTTGTTAGAGGGGTTTGAATTTGTGGGCCCATCGCACAGAAAAGGGAAACACCAAATGTTGCTTTTTGAACCTTTTGCCTTGATTGGATCAGATGCATTCCTCTTGTACATTGTGGGATGTTTGTTGATGCAGAGATGATACTGTGACAGATGATGTGCATTGGGTGTAGCTGATCAGTGCCACTACATAAAACTACAAGCACCTACACATGAGAATGTGAAATTATAAAAGTTCGTTGTACAGGGCAAACGTCTTTCAAAGGGGCATCGCTAATGATAATTTCCAAGCACACTTAGACACAAGACAGCAATCATGATAGCCTATGACGTAGACCCTGGCAAGAAAGGTATCCGTCTGCTCTGTCACTATCACGTGTATAAGAACTTCTCCACTTTCTCTACAATGTGCAGACAAATCTTTCTACTCAAGCTTTCACCTTATTTTCTTGTTCAGCCTGGGTCTCAAGCTGATATGAGTTCCCCACTATCTCTTCAGCCCTACTCTTCCAACCCTAGCTGAATGAAAACCAGGCCAAACACACTTGCTCCTACCAAATATTGTCTATCTTATGGGCATATGGTCTTCTCACAATACATCACCATTTATATCTGGCCATCCAGCTCAAGGCAATCCTTTCATCTCTGGCCAGAAGCTGGCATGGCTGCTACTGACCTCACTCGGGTTAGGTTGGCTCACGAGCACATGGATGGCGAGTTGCGTCGTGACCTAGCTTGGCCACACGATCAATCCACTGTTAGCCGACCTTATTGAGGCTCCCAATGAACAGAAAAATACATGGTTTGATATCTTTGCTCAAAATCAGTCAACACATCGTCAAACAGGCAAGCACAGCAATACCAGCAGTCTCAATCATACGGTAGGAATCGTTCTTTTCAACTTTATCAAACTCCTAACCCCAGATTCGGGGGCTATCAGCCTTAACCTTTTGTTCCCTATAACAACTAGTTTCCCAGTAACAAATACGGCTGCACACCCTCGACTAGGATACTAACCTTATTCCTAACCATTACAGCTCTAAGATAGCTGGCATAACGAAATTGAGAAGGACAAAGATGGTAGGTAGATGGGGAGCTCGAAGCTGGACGCTTGCCGCGAGGGGACAGCGACTGCTGATAAGGGAGATGAGAGAAGCAAGAACAGCAATAACCCTAATAGCTAGAAGTTTTCCAATCATTGTTAACACCCAATAGCTTGTGGGTTCTCTCGCCGGATTGGAGAGCAGCCCCACGCTTTGGACGACCTAAGAGTAGAATGTCAGTCATCTATGTTGACTGTAGTCAACATCAATGTTAAGATCAACCGTTTCTAGGTCTGGCCCTCACTATCTCCATGTTGTCCGTCTCAGTCAAGGAAGACAGCGAGCTTTCAGAGTCTGATGGGTTGCTCTGAGGATTCGGTGCTGCGGTTGTGGACGTCATGGTAGAGGTTGATTTCTCGTTGATGGGTGGCATGTGAGTTTCAGGGTTTGCACGAATAGATGGCTCAGTGACTGTCGGTGGCGCTGGTGCAGAGTCGCGATGATGTTGTTGGTCATCGGCGAAGTTTGACGGCGATACAGCTGTATGATATTAGTATAGAAGTTGACTGCAGTCAACTTGAAAACCTGGCTCACCTATAGCTGACAGCATCGTCGGTGTTGCAGGATCAGGTTCGGTGGATCCGGTTTTTCGAAGCACATCCTTGGCTTCCAGGTTGCAGAAGATTTCAAGCCTCCAGGCTCTTCCAACTGGGCTGAAAAGGGGCATTAGGTGGCTTCCCTCGTTGCAGTGATTGAGATGCTTGCCTCAAAAATTTGGTGGCGTCAACCGGTGGCCCAGCGGCGGTTCACCACTCAAGGACAGGGACTCACTCACCCCTTTGTTTTTCATTGCTCGCCTGCCCATGTTTTTTGTTCACCTCTTTAAGCACCTTTGTCTACATTGCCTGCACCTTTTTTTCCCCACTGCTTCAAGCAAGACACTCACAACCAATCTTCCCATCCAATTCTCATCAACGTTCAGCATTCTCTGACACGCGCACATGATGGCACAAGTGCTCACAACCCGGACGCCCTACCTGGGGTGACACCAACCAGTCCAGCTACAACCCTGCAGGTGTTCCTCCAGGCACTGCAGCAGCAGAAGATCACCACTGAGCTCAATGGTGTCTTCCTCAAAGCAAGTTGTGTCCAAAACCAGAAATGGCTCCCACCCTTCCCTGCGTGATGGCCGCCACCGACTGACACAGTGCGCATCCAGGTAAACCTGGGCAAGTTGAGTACAGTGAAGAGAAGCTGCTCTATGCACACTGCAACCAGGCTGTCAACGCTGCCCATGCCAGTGGGACCCTCTTCTTTCTTGAAGGGCATAGATCAGTGGCTAAGTCGCAACAGGTCAGTGAAACTTCCCCAATGACCTTGGAGAGTGTAGATGAGGGAGCAAGTATAGAAATGAATGATGAGAAGGGTAGGCAGAAGCGGGGGAACCTACGGTGAGACGGAGAAAAGCGGCGAAAGAACTTAGATGGTGGCGGAAAGAACTGCGAGAACGCCTGACGCTCTTGTCAAACATGCTGTTTCATGGCGTTGGTACCTGGGCCTGGGCTAGGTCGCGAAGGACTCTGTTGCCCTGACCAATTGGCTTCTCTGAACCACATGAAATAATCGTATATAGCTGCAACAACCACAACTAACAGAATTAGGTGTTGAGGAAATTCAGTGATTCAGGCATGTGATGAGAAACATCACTGAATTCATTTAGTCAGAAGCTCCGAATCAGTAAGACAATCACAGAAGACTGAAGCTAATTGGTAGAGTCTATGGAGTGGCAAGAAGGTAGAAATGCCGACGCCACCGTTGGTCTTATCCCCTTTTCCTTGCCTTGCGTTCGCAGTTACCGTCGTCCTCTGCTTTATGTTGTTGGCCACTTGTCATATCGCTCTTCACTGGTGTGTTTTCTGATATATGGTCCTCTACTGCGGTGGCATCTGTTCTCAAGTCAGCTTACTTTAGCCTGTCGATGAATATGCTAGGGATGTCTAGCAGGAACACATTCACCTAGAACCTGACTTCGCAAGTCAGGCTGGCCTTTTGCCTTAGTGGTCAAGATCCTTAACAAATTTATGAGTGAATGTGCAGGTTACGCGTAAGCGCGACCGTAACATCGGAAGACATAGACCGGTCAGGAGCAAGCGTAGTAAATGGAGATGAAAGTTGCACACTTCCTTTGGAAAAAGCATAAACGGATGAAGTGAGATTGGGAGGGGAGCACCAATCCCCTTTATTAGCCCCATTGGCAGCCATCCTTGGAGCCACACGAGTCGGGTTGAGCGAGGGCGCGCACGCGTCGAAGGTGAGAGTAGAAAGAGATTCTGGCTAAAGCGGCAGGTCTCAGGCAAGCTTCAGTCGCTTTGAGCTGCCAAGCTACCTCAAAGCATTGCATCAGATACAAAATTCAATCATTTAGCACTGCACAGAGGTTCCATTGCAGCCTTCCGATACTCCTGGAGATTACAAATATGCTGAGTCTGTGTGTAAGCCCTGCATCTAAGCGCCCTGCTGAACCTGGGTGCAAATTCTCTGTCCTGACCCTGTAGGGTCCCACAGTAAGCGCCTATTCCAACCCTTCCATGAGATGGTGGAGAGGTTGCGATACTAACAGTTTAATTGTCGTCAATGCATAAGAGTCTAAGAGGTCAACTCTTGTAACCACGCCCAGCGAACCCAGACAGTGTGGTTTTGAGGCGCAATGTTAATGGCGCTGTTTCGGCAGTCCCTTTGGTGGCATAGTGGTCCTCAGAACCCTTGGTTGTTCATATTGATGCAAAGTGTCGCATATATATGATGTTTGGCTGTGGGTAGAGTGTACTCCTAGGTAGGATGCACTGCACAATTGTCAGTCGTATTGTACCGAGGCACCGTGATTTGAGATCCCAGTAGCTGACAATACTCGCTCCCTCGAGTCCTTGCACGGTCTAAAATCCGATCCCGCAATTGAGAGACATTCATCTACAAATTAATAATGGTCTTCATGCTTTTCTAGTGGAGCTGAGGCTCAGACATCCATCAGTTATGGAATGGTGGGTGGAGGATATCAACATCGAGGGCGACGACAGTGGCGACAGGGTGGTGACAGGCACAAGCAGCAGGGAGCGGTACATTTTTCTCAAGTCACGGACGTAACATCACAGGCTGAATGTGTAGTACTTTTGCTTGTTGTTTGATTTCAACTGCTCAAACCCTAAGTCTGACATCCTCAACTCTGCAAGGCCTTCTTTTCTCCAAATCATGCGACTGACCTAATCGAAAACCCTCACGAGTGCCATTGTACACTATCACGTCCATTCAACGCCTTCAATATCCTTATCATCAGCACCCAGGCAGTTATGGGCTTGCTCTCTCTTAGCACACTCACCTAACTGCAAAGAGGCCGTCAAAACGTCAACTTGCGAAAAAGTGTTCTAGCTGCGGGCGCAAGACGAGCGTACTAATGGGAGGCGTGAGAGCGAGAGTTGCGATGATATAACTTGACATATCAAGATCCAATGAACACTAAGTCAATCATAGAGGTCAAAGCATGCGGGTAGTATTAGTTGTCATTATTATCTAGAGTATCTAGAATTAAATTACATGATATGTGGTGTGCGCCACTAAGCCCAAGTAGGCTCCTGGAGAACGTGACCTAAAACTCTATGAGAATCCCTACCGGATAAGGCCTGGATTTCTGACATATACTAACATGAAATCAGATGCATAACCCGAAACACCCGCACATGCCTCCTTAACCTTCCCCGTACACGATGATCCCAACATTCTCAACCTCGCCGTCACATTCGGCCTCGGGGTCACTGTCGCTGTCTTCTCTGCTGCCTTTCCCGCTTTGTTTTCCGCCTTCTCCGCCCTCTTTGCCCTTTCTTCGCCCTCGCTCCCGCGTCTAGTGTGTCAACCAACTCTTTGTAGTATGACTGAACTGCTGCTAGCTGAAATAGATTACTGTTCCAGTCATACTGCAAGAAAAGTATATCACTATAGCTCTTCTCAGTACTATTTTCCTCATCACTCACTCCATCCTTGCAGTCTTCCTTGTTCCACAAAAGTGCAATACCCATTGAGCTGCTTGCTACAGCGGGAAAGATTATTGGAACAGTGAATTCATCCAAATTAATATCTCCTTCTCAGCTTTTTTCTTCTGAGATTTCTCCTATGAAGACAGGATCTGGTTCTAGATCTTTTTGATTACTTTGCCAGTTTGCAATGCACAGTTCAGGATATTTCTCGCCCGCAAATATAATTGAAGAACTCTGATACCCAAAGCAGCCAGTACCTGAGATATCATTTTCAAAATTTCCAAAACATGCTCTAAGGATAGTCTTGGTGGTAAAAGGATTGTATTATTATTCCGCACAATGTCTTCATACCACCTTGGTGATGAATCTTCCTGATGAATATCAAATTCTTTCAATATTTAGTAGTGTCCACAAAAGAATGTCTTCAGAAAAGTGTGGAGTCAGTAGTTTATCTGAATATGTCTCAGTCAGATCAGAACCAAGACGCCAACAGAAGCATCCGACGATAAATTGGGTCAACAACAAAGGCTTTGACATATATTGAAGGTGGCAACACACATACAGTCTCATCCTAGAATCACCTAAATAGGCAGAGTACTGATATAGAGAGATCAGGAATGTTTATCTGATTTATAGCAACAAGTCCTACTCATTAATAACAACAGCCTGATTCAAGCCACCAGAGGGACCAGTGTAAAGTGAGCTTGCCTCGAAGCAAAGTTGAAACTCATGATTACAAAATCTGTACAGTTGCTGAACTAGCCTTTGTAAACAACGTATATATAGCAGACATAGGCTGAGCTCGGGAAACAACATCATTCTTGACAACCTGGTATATCTACACCAGACAATTATAGACATGTGGGTGACATTGGCCAGTGAACAATACCGATGACCACGTTACAGAACCATTTTACCGGCACTCAGACCAGACTCAATTTAATTCTACCTAATTCACCTTCTAATTCTGGAACAGGAAGGGGGGAAGGGCAGGCTCCAACCTTATAAAATCAGGAAGGAAGATCGGCCTTCATGAACCTTGTACGAGAATTTAGTTTTTAGTGATGGGGCGTACGTGGAACCCACAACAAGGAGGACAAGTAAGTCATATAATTTATCACTGAAGATGATCTATACAAAGCTTCAGGTGCTTGCTTTCAATTACAAGTATTTGACTGCATTGGTGAAGATATCGGTGCTGTTTACTTTGAGATTCTACACATTTTGTTGTGGTGCCGGTTACAGTACGCCCCATCACTAAAAACTAAATTCTCGTACTCCTAAGACATGTTTCGCCACCGAATCCTCCTGGTCGCTGGGAAGCATACGGATCCAAAATTATAGCAGCGAGGCATCATCTTTTCTTTGCAACTGGCAGGAAGTCACGGTAATATGAACTGTGTGTAGGTGTCTTAATTCTGTCAACTATATTTTGCATCAGTCTAATACACACTCCCCCAAGTTTGATACCACTATCGATCTGACAGAAGGACGGTTCAGGCTATCTCAAAGCTTTGATAGTTTCAAGCATTACCCCACCCGCCCGCTCTCCTAACTTTCTTCCTTGGTGGTCGGGCCTGAGAGATCCGATACTTCAAACTTGTTTCACTAGATTTGCGGAGCTCCATGATTCTGGTCGACCTGCGCACTGATTTGGTGGGATGTGGCTTGTTGCTAGAAGGCATGTCTCACCGATGAAGGTGATGAGGAATTCCCTCTTCCATACAGATAGAATTGTCTGTACATATGTGAGCATGAGTGATAACTGTGATGAAGTGAGACCTTACCTAGATTGTGATCAGTCTTAGGTGCTGAGCCAAATACCTTTTTGTCCTCATCCTCTTCAACCTTCGGCACTTGAGTACCCTGTGGCTCTACGTGAATCCATTCACTGATCTCGAATCCCTCGTTTTGAGACTGGACTCGAGGGCTACTGGGTAACTCATTGTTGGTCTCAGGAGACAGAGTTGAGACAGGAAGGGTGCTCTCTTCGTAGTTGTTCGCCTTGTGTGAGGTGTCAGACAGGAAACAAAACCAATATATATCGCTATCAGGAGCGGGTGGATTGTTGTTAAGAACTGCTGGATTGATAGTCAAAGAATCCATGCTCGAATAGGGGAGAGACATTCAGTTCTATGAGACTTGGAGATCAAGACTTGGTGGTTCGAGGGTGATCTACGTAGGTTTATAGCTACTACACCTCATCGGCCGCACCATGAGCGGCCTCATGATTCTACTGGCGAAAATGCTGTTGCTGCACGTTATGCTGCGCCCTGGGTCAAGTCGCCAGCGGGTAGCTGCAAACATAGCAGCTCATGCATCGGCTCCGTTCTACAGCTTGACGAACTAGCTAGCCAAGGGTTCACCTGCAACCCCAGCCGCAAATCAAAATCGAGCTACGGATCCTCTGCTCGAGGAACAACAACTCCGGCATAGGAGCGTCACACTCAAAGGCGGAATGCAGGGCCCTACATAATAAAACTGTGCTATCAGATCGACACAAACCCATGTCCTCGAGTCTCGGCCCTGATAATCCAAGTTGAAACGGCATAGCACTACTCCAACAGCCGTTCTGGGAATTCTATGTAGGATATGCTCGCTCCACACTGGTGCCACATCACTCGTTCGAGCATTGTCAAGACACAGCATTTGAAAATGAAGCCGGTAGGTCGAGGAGAGAAGGAGTGGCGATCCAAAAGGAAAGTGCCTCATACATGTCGTCGAAGAGTGGGCCACATATCCTTACCGCTCGTACTCCGCTTGCTAGTGATTGTCTGGGATATTACCCCTTGCAGGAGCTGCGAGCTGGGCTTTTCTAAGACACTTAGCGATCTTGATGCTTGCTTATTGATAGGTCCATTGCAACATTCTCGACATGGGTACAGAAACAACATACTGCCTGGTGGCCCTGCTGCATGCCCAGCTCGTCAATGTATTGAATTGAGAAGCCCATAACGCCTGAACCAACCAGTCGACGCGTAAGATGTCCCTCGCCCGCAATTGCATTATCGGGATTAGCCAAGAGCATCTGTAACGTCTACCATTAAACTGGATGTATGATTGATCTGGAGCTCTTTGGTTGCATGCCACTTCAACAATCCAAGTTAGATCGGACCGCAGAATAGTCCTGATCACAGCAATAGGTCCTGGTTGACGTTGTACGTAGTCTCAAGGCCACTGAAACCGGCTGAGCCCAAGACAACATTACTCAGCATATGCAAGGCGGAGCCACGCAGGTAGTACCAGAACAACGCAGATGGCAATATGTATGATGCCGAATAGCCATGATATTGTGAGTGAACACTTCCACAGTAGCTGTGATGCAACAATGAGAATAACCCAAATCTTGACAAGTCAAGCGCGAGCGAAAAGTGAGACACAGGCGGCCATACGGTCATGCAGGAGGTTTACAGAGCGCCGCAGACTCACTGCAGACTCTGCATCATATTGGGACTGCTTTGAGCAATTTCTGCGACAAGTCAGAAGTATTGTTGCACAGAGGAATAAGTTGTCTTTTTCTTTGGCCCCAACATATAGTTGTGTATAACTCAGACTTCCGGCTTCAATACGTCAAGAGGTCGCGGTTCGCATCTCGGGCCACCACGACAGGACGTTCAAATATGATGTGTAGAGGGGAAATGAGAGAAGCTGCGTAAATAGTGCTATCAGTTGACAATCATGCTTAGATGTGAAGGGGAAGTGCCCGCTGAAACATAACGGATTGAACGAGAGAGGGAAAGCTAGCAAGCATGGCGTGAGCGACAGAGCGACTGAGCCGAATGAGTCCAGGCCGAGAGCCTAGGGTAAAGGGCTCAAGGGACGATGAAGTAGTGAAGAAGGCAGCAGAGTGCTGGGTGAAACTCCTTACGGAGTAAAGCCTTACCCGAAAGAAGAGGCACCAGAACTACTTTCCTTACAAGAAGTGTTCATTCTTGACTACCATTACTCTCCTCGGTGCTTGACTCATCATCACAATGTGACGCCCCCTGCTTGGTGACCATGAAAACGGCAACGCTCGGACCATAATTGGGATTTGGCACACCTTTCCTCAAATAGTTCAATGACTAAACAAACGCATCTCCTTAGTGAAGAAACCATCTATGTTTTTAGCGCTTAAGCTTTTCCAATTCCTAATATTATGTACGGTCTGTGCTGCTGTGGTGACCATAGCTTCTTTGAATTTAGGGCTTGTTGTCTGCTTGTCAAGATATCGCATAAGGTGGATTTCCATCTCCTTGGTCCCTATATGCGCACCAGGTCTTCGGTGGAGAACTCACTGAGCTTCCCTCGATATATCCATTCGCACACTTTGGCAAAGATACGTGGGTCGTCGTCAGGGAGTGAGACGGTGGCTTTTGTATTTTCTTCAAAACCGTGGCCCAGAGCTCCCCTGAAAAAACCGGACTCTGATTCCAGGCCAACCAGAACTGTAATGGGTTTAGATCCGTATATGCTACCATGTAGCAATCAGAGTTATTTGTAAACGCTTTTTGTTGTCGAAACAGAGAGACTTTAGTACCGTGACACGTGTCGTTCCTCATCTGCGCCCACTGCGACGCTCTCGGTGTCAACTTTGCACTCTTTCGCTGGCCGATCAGTACCAGCCAAACTTAGCCTCCGCCTCAGCCTCGGATCCTTCGTTTCGGTAGGTTGGTCCATGGTGTATAGATAGGTAGGAAACTGGGAGCCTCTGAAATAAGGCACGGTAGGTACTCGGCTATTTGGGCAGGCATCATGGCCTTGCACATATACACAGTATTTGGGACTAGGTACTCCGTACTGCATGGAGTTCTTGGCAATGCTGTTTTGCACAAACTCTAACAAGATTCCTCACCACACTCATTTGCACTGCCAAGACCGTCGTGCATTAGTGGAAGGCTAACGAAACTTGCCCTAAATACTGTGTATATTCAAGTTATAAGGCGCGTGTAAAATCTAGGGCTCAGCTGAGATACTGTATTGTTATCAACAGCTGGGCCTTCAACACAGACGTAGGCGTGGCTTCAGAGGGGTTTAGCCAAAAGCATTGAAAAACCATTGTGTAGCTACATGAATATTTTTGATTTACTGTCTTCTCAATCAAGCCTACAGCTAGCTGCAAACCAGAGCGGGAACTGAGCTAGTCAAAGGACACGATGGTAGGCTTGGTAACAGGATCACCGTCCAACCCAAAATATGCCAGCAGTCAGATGCCTGAGACCAGTTGTATGATGTGCTTTGAATGAGGAGTCCAGGTCTTATGGTTGTGGGCAAGCTACCAGCTAACCTCAATCCAACAGCCGCGAACCGAATAACGCATTCTCAGCTTTGTTGGTCTTCAGCATCCTATCTGCCCAAGAAGCGGCGTGTGGGTCTGAGTAATTTATAGTAGGGACAGTCAGATATGACTTAGGGCGGCCAGCATGAGCGCAGAGATGAGATCGATGTCTAATAAGCATGTCAGCGTTGCATTCCCGAAAGCCTCTGTACATTTCCATAGAATATCTTTCTTATCAGATTGATCGTGCTTAAATTTTTGGGTCATCATTTAAGAGTTTTGTTTATCTGTACGAGTACACTGCAACCTTTATATCAATAAGCTCAACCCCTTAGCCTTCATGAGGCATTTCACATTAGAACGTAACACCTTCATACACGCTGAATCCAACCATCCTTCCGACCTCATGTTGATGACGATGATACTGTGCAATACAGACCATGTAGATAACTTCTGTCAACCCATAGGCGACGACATGCAGTGCAGACCTCTGTTAGGAGTTTGGCGTTGTTTCAGCATAATGTAGTCGACGAGCCTACCATTATTGCGCTGCATTAATATTCCTTGCACCTCACAAATTCTCCGCTAGGGGCAGCTTTCCTCGTCACACCGGTATTGCCGTTCCCGTCATCCTTTCTGAGTTTTGCATATCTCTCGCCTTAGCATGGGATGTCTCTAGGCCAGTTTATAATAGTTAACCTTTTCTTAAGAAGCCTTGAAGACATGCTTCTCGGTTCTGCCCTGAGTTTCCACATGGTGATCTGTCTCCCAAACAAGGTGGTCTTCCACACCGCCTTCTGCCACGATGGGCCCCACTAATTGGAACTCATACTACGCTTCACCATTGGTGCTGTAGGCCTCCATCGAATGCTTAATCGATTAAAACCCCTACTAAATTCATTACATGAAAGCCCCGATGACTCTGTTATCTTCACCTTACTACTGTTGGTACTCATAGTTTCGTGATTGGTATCCGACTTTAGGCGAACGGCTTTATTGATGCAAGTGCTCAGATGTGGCCCACAAAAGATTGAGATGATCAAAGGCTAGTATCTGCATGATGCCGTACAGGATAAACATACATCCCTCACAAAACAGTTCAAGTCCTTAAGTGATCTGTGCGCACCTGTTATTTCTAATTTTGCTCCATCAGTGCGATACATCGTCTTGGGCAGATATGACTGACGCATCTGGCCCAAGTATGCAGACTCATTCAAGCATGGTGTAATGTCCATCCACTGATGAGACGTCCCTGTTTGGCTGATTGCATTAGATTCCCTGCCTGCACAACTTAGCCTGTATTGATCGATCTACCCCATTTAAACAGCTACTACCTACTTCTGAAAGAACCTACAACCACTGCAGTATCACAATCTGAGCGGGGATCCGCTCTGTGGCTTCTCCTTTGACGCATACCACTGCTACGGGTGTACCAGTACGGCTGTCCCACAACAATGATCAGAGCGGACCCGTCGGCACCTCCTCAGACCCCACAACATGAGCGTGCGGGTCTAGGGCTTAAGTACATGGTTGTCTGAGAGGAGCCTCGCGGAATGGCTCAGGTAAGCCTAGGCCTAAAAGATAGCAACCAGAGCTGACCAGACATCTCTTGCTATACAACCGACATGTTACTGGTTGATCGATGGCTTTTCTCTTAACCGTTATCGTATTGTCGCTATCGGGCACAACTGTTATAATCTTGGCGGTCTGGAACGATAGGCACTCTGGATATAGAAAGTCAATCTGACCACGTCGTGCAGGTCCAGCGCATACGGATGTACACAGACACCAAATCTAGAGCATCCAGGAGCTATATATCAGTCATTCGTACTGTTCGTCTACGACCAATGGATTCCACAAGGTGCGGATGCTCGTGCGGAGCGGAGGGGAAAAAAGAAGGGAAGCGTTAGAGGAAGGTGGCGGTTACGCAAAGGGAGAGTGTGGCGAAGGAAGAAAAGTGAATGAGAGAGGGGCGAGCAGCAGTGGGTGATAGCGTTGAATCTATAGCTAGATGGGTGGAGAAGCAATCACACCGTGATAAGTAGGCGGCAGTTGGATGTTGCCAATGTTATGTGGCGACCGAGCTCTTTTCCAACACACTAGAGGGATGTGTTACTCATTGATTGATAAGAATGTGGGGGAGAATAGCGAAGAGGTCGAAGTCAAAACAGTGGAATCCGTAGATGCTGGAGGCAAAGTAGGCTACGCTTTTCTTCAGAGCTTGGTACTATTCCCCTTGGAGGTTAGACATACCGCACTCTTCAAATCTCACTGGATCATTTGCGTTGCCTCAGTCCGGACATAGTACCAATCTCGGTATGCCAAGATCCGCACCTACATCTACAAGTGGGTGATCCTTTTCTCACTATCAATACATGCTCCCTTCCCCTCTTCCGTCGTCCTCCCTGTAGTAAATGGCCCCAGCCCAATCTTGACAAGAGACACTCCTTCACCACACTTAGTAGTAACTAATTTATGTTCTCCATCAAGTAACTTTCTGCAACTGTCATTTGAGTTCAGGTGTTGAGGGTCGGAGCAAGCTTGACGGATCAACAAGCGCTGAGCGAGCAAAGGAAAGCCGACATTGGTATGGAGGCAATACTTTAGATGTATAGCTTTATTTTTGTCAGAGCTAGAAGAACTATTGTGTTTTGAACTTTAGGCAGTCAACTGATTAATATTCATAGAATGTAACCTCCAATACCCAGGGACAATGTAAATACAATGCTGTGAACGAAGTGTCAAGAATACCATGATTGCAACTCTGTGATGTCTAAAGAAAGCCCAACTGTCACTGTTTACTTCTGAACTGGTCAGGTTTGCGGCAGATATAAATGCATTGCAAGACTTCCAAAACATTCCAATTAAAAAATGAGGGAATTCCAGCATCATGGCAGATTGTCTCCGGCAGCTAGGGCGCACCTAACTCGGCATTACCCAACGCCAGAAACCTTGACTCGCCTCGTCACTCGAGGCTTCAATCTGAGTAACGAGCGCGAGCGGAGTCCGAATACGACCATCTTTATTCTCGACCTTGCCTCTAGCTCCTCGTTTCAGCAGTACTTCCACTATGCTCTTATGCTTCAAGACAATAGCTGCATGTAGTGGCGTAATCTTCGGTGCATTTTCACCATCGTGGACTCCATTTCCATCCGTCCAAGGCACCTCTTGAGCGTGAATGTTCGCTCCACGGTCGAGCAGCAGTTCAGTCATCTGCGCAAGCCCTTCCTTTGCAGCGAGGTGGAGTACAGTCGTTGCAGATGAATTTCTGCGTTTGACTTTTTTGTTAACGTCCGCACCTGCTCGTCATATGGTATCGGCCACCAGCACACACGGTATGAACACAGCTGCATATAGTGGAGTGTATCCATCCCGATCTTCAACATCAACATCAGCTCCCCAGTCCAGCAATTTCCGAGCTATTGCCCTATGCTCATACCATGCAGTAACCAGTATAGGGGACCTTTCCTCTTCATCTTTACCGTTTACATCGATCCCTGCTGTTAACAGTGTCCGAGTCACCTTCTCATGTCCTGATTCCACAGCGGCAAACAGTAGAGTCTTTCCCACTCTTTCTTTATCCCTGGAAGAAAAAGACTACTACAAGAAACCTCTGGCAAAAGTTGCGGACACGGCAAAGGATAAACGAAATCCTAGATTGTCTCCTAAGCGCGGGCGAACCAGTCTCATCAGATACTGACGAAGGAGAAACATTGGTACCTGGTGTTTGGGAAAGTCGACAAGATATAAAACCAGGAATTGAGCACAGACTGGGTTGGAGAACTTCAGGTGCATTGAAACCTACATCGGAAGATCAAGAATTGACAGACGCCCCTGACGTACTGCGGCAGTTTGAACGCATAAAGACGCATGAAAAGATGTCCAAGGGCGGTGAGACGGATGAAAGACAGACTGAAGAGCATCTTTACCACGCGATGACAGCTACAAGGTTTGCGCAACTAGTACTTTCACGTTGTCCTCTGTGCTGGACTTGCATATATGGTAAAGTTGCTACACGGGTATATAGCTGAATCTTTGTCCGTGGATTGACCTCCGCCATATGTTCAAGTTATATCCATAAAAAGTTTGTAACCACGGAACAAGGCATGAATCATTACTAAGCCAGCCAAAAGTGCGGTACAATCTTTTCCGGCAAATTACCTCGGGTAGTTATGCCCATCCACCTCCGTAATATAGTTATATCTACCCAAAACCAGCAAAGATTGCAGCCGTCTACGAGTAGACCCGAGGCATTTGCCGTATCTTTTCGCTTGTCCATCTCTTTCAATCCATATACTCCATACTCATACATGCCAACAACACCCATAGGCATCAGGATATGCGGTACGAATGACTCAGAATCACGAACCTCACTCTGATGAGATGTCAGAGTATCAAAAAGATTCAATTCTATCTCTTACCCCTGAGATCATAAGATCCATTATAGAATATCTTCCAAAGGAAGACACACACACGCTGAGGCGCGTCTCAAACGACTGGAAAAAAGCCTCTGAGTACCACTGCACAAACCGTGCAATCAAACAGCACTTTCCTAATACCGAAGCCGCTCAAAGGATTACGACGTTTGCAACTCCGGACGCTAATTTGACATTCCGTCAACTTTGTAAGATCGAAATCCCTTCAGTGTATCAATCTAGCTCACATATTTCCTCTAGTATATCATCAGAAGTCTATTGAGAAAGGCTATGTTACGCGCAAACACCAGTACTCAGGTGTGAGCACTTGGCATCTCGAGGGAGACTCATTGCTCTCAACACATTCATCTGGCACAATCACTATATATGATCTTCGGTCTCAGGATCTCAAAGTGTCCCTAACATCTCGCTGCTGGAAGGGAAGGCTGGACGATGCAAAACATTTGATTCATGCACATTTGATTCATGCATTTCTTGCTGAGGAAGACATACTGATTGCATATCTGCGTGAATGGGGTGACATTGATTCTGAATTGGACAGACGGTGGGGAAGCCATGATATCGGTTTAAGTGTTAATCTGACATAATTGGACAATAGCACGCGATGCTTTGATGGACTGATGAGGATCTCACGTCAAGGAGATATCCACTGGCACTTTGACTTGAAGACTTCAGCCGCAGCTCATTATCTACACATGGGCACCAATATGTTCTACTATACCGTGGATCCAACCTCACAAGACTCACTAGAGTCTTTGTTTATCACAAGGAGTGTGGATAATGGAGCTGTGCTCCGTGAGGTCCCACTCTCGTTTCGCGCCGACCCTTTTTCCACC
>JAMYGW020000033.1:0-19788 GCA_025617375.2 Acarospora socialis
AAGAAAAATGTTTTATATCTATTTAGAAAAATAAAAAGTCTAAAAAAGGAGGAAAAGGAAGAGGAAGAAGAAGAGGAAGAGGAAGAAGAAGAGGAAGAGGAAGAGGAAGAAGAGGAAGAGGAAGAGGAAGAGGAAGAGGAATGAGAAAAATAGCCTCACCTCAAAACGAGCTAAAAGGGTTAAAAGGGCCCCTCTCTCATAAAGACATTAAAAAATAAAAATGGATATTTGTATCCCCTTCCCCCCCCACTTTTTAGTAATTATTATAATATTTATAGATTATAACTATTTAATCTTGTTCTAATTATGCTAAAAACTTTTCTATTGATACAAACTTAATCACAATAGGCATAGAATTATCAACAATATAATAAATCTCTGAACATTGAAGATAAAACAGTGTAGCCATCATCAAATTCTGTTCCTTCTTGTGAACCTTGATCAATTTATTCCGGTAAAGTTTTATAAACTTTATTATCTACACCTTGTTGTATATAAATTTTATTAAGTTGTTCATTAGCAGTGGTTAGCTGTTAACTTTAGAAGGCAAAATCTCCCTATACCAACATATTTCTTGTATCGCACAAGAGTTGCATATCTTAAGTAAACATACTCTACATTGTCAACCACCCAGTTCGTTTGGGGTGATGTTTATATTGTGGGGGTACCAATGTATACCTAAAGGGTGTATAGGTCCAGGTAAAACAAGCCCAGCATGACCATTAACACGTCAACACCTTACACCTTGTTCACCTTCTCCAGCCTCTGGTTGTGTTAGAAGTGTTGGAGCTATACGATCCATACATCCGTAATGCTTACAAAGAGGACCTATAAGAGATGTATAGATATTAGGTCTAGTACCAGCCTCAGGATGATTAATGCTGTAGAATCTTTCTACATCAAGTAGATGTTGAGTATAAGGATCTCAACTACTATTAGTTTGAGGTCCAGTACTACTATGAGAGTGTTCATTATCGTCATTATCAGACTGAGAATTCCCACCTTGGTTACCTACAGCTGAACCACCATTAGGACCTGTATTACCTCCAGGACCTGTGCTTCCTCCATTACCATTAGAACCTCCTGACCCTTCTCCGTGAGACCCATTAGAGTTATTTGAACCAGAGGGTTCTGTTAACACTAGGTAATTTTCTAAGAAATTGTCTGGGTCTGGTAATAGCAACAACAATACTATAAAAGAAGGGAGAAATCCACTAAGTCCCTTCAACAATATTATAATAATAGCTCAAGATATAGCCAACACAGATAAACTTAATAGCAATAAAACTGTAAAATAAATTCAAAGGCTTAGATTAAACTTAGCTTTACAACATATTCTATAAGTATAAAATATAAATAATAATACAAGTAATAAAGTGTTAAAAAAAGAACTTTCCATCTCTAATATATAGAGACAAAAAATGGAAATTACCAAGAAAATAAGCTTGAAAATAGTACTATTAAGCATAAGCTTACCATAATTGTATAGGTTAAAACAAGCATAATAGTGAAAAATGGCTTTGCTGGCCATAGACACATATTGTTTCAAAAGTAATTTTAAAGCATTTGCAAATGCTTGTAAAAGACCATAGTATCCAACAATGTTAGGCCCTAGTCTTCTTTGCATACTGGCCATTGTTTTTCTTTCAGCTATGGTTACAAATGCCACGGTTAACAATACGGGCAGGCTAACTAATAACACTTCAAGAATGGATATAATTTGAGGTAGATATAACATTTGATTTATAAAAAAAAGGATCTAATTTTCTTAAAACTAATATAAAAATCACTTAACTCTTTACATTTAAATTAAGAAATTATTAGATTAAAGATAACTATTTTAGTTTAGACTTTTAAAAGTTTGTAATTAGAGATTAATCTCTAAAAGTTATCTATTAATATTTAATTTAGAGAATTTAGCTCTAATTTTATTATTTGCCACCATTAATGAATGTGTGGTTGGATGAATGAATGTTTGGATGGATGGCTGGATGGACAGATAGATGTATGAATGGTGAAATTCTTATCCAAGACTCGAACTTGGATCTAAATATTAGAAGTATCCTGCTCTACCATTGAGCTAATAAGAAATATTAATCAATATACAGACATATATTAATTATATGCCTATAAGCATTTTGTATAAGATATGCCCAAGATTCTTTAGATAATTAAAGGAAAATGCTGGGTGTTAATAAAAGGGTTATTGTTAGCAATACTCACCTTCTAGTCGTTGAACGTTCTTACTTAACATACAATATGATATGTAAACATAACTATAAAATTGCAAAAGCAAGTTTCGCTTCAAATACACATGACTTATAAAAGGTCAAGTTGTTTTTGAAATTTACCCAGATGATCACCAATAGTTTATAAAAAAAAAATATAAGAGCACTAACATTAATAATTTAGAACCATAAAATAAAATTTTGTTATCATAAAGGCTATTTATCCTTTCTTTACACCTTACACAAGATGGTTCAGACTATTTCTTCATTTATTATTAATTATCTAAACAATGTGCAACGCAAATATGTGAAAAGTGCAATGATAATTAACTACAATATATACATATACACCTCAAGGTAGGAGATTTTAAATTTAAATAATAATAATAATACTAGCTAGATCTTTACTGCTTATATTATTAAATTATTTAAAAATTAAAAATAATACAATACTAGATGGAAAATATTGGATCCGAGTTCAAGGATCACGGATCCGAGATCCTTGAACTCGGATCCTTGATCAAAGATCTAAGATCTTAAATAGGTAACAAAAACCAAGGGGGTAAGCTTAGCCTCTAGATAAACCATACGCTAAAAGACGGTATAATAAAAAAAAAATCTTAATCAATAATTATCTTTAAAATAAATCTACCTTTAAAAGGGTTTTTACGATTTTCCTTTAAATATAAAGAAATACTAGCTTGTCTAAGTCCTAAGGCTCTTGCGGCTAAAGAAATGGAAGAAAAATTAGTTGTTATACCTTTGGATAAATCTGTTACTTTTATCTTACGAGCAGTAATTTGTACATTTAATATTTTTAATACTGGTTCTCCTATCTTTTTTACAATAATCTACCGAAGATAGGCTCTGTTTGATTTAAGTATACGTAATTTATAAGATATCTTCTATCCAAACCTAAAGCTTTAGCTGCAGACCTAATAGCATGATATGTAGTTTTCGTTTTTAATTGCAAATCAGTAACTTCTACTGCTTGACTAGTCCTTTGACTAGTAGACATTTTAGCAATAACTACGGATGACTTTTTTAAAACACTAAATCTCATTTTTTCTATTGTCTCATTTGAATGTCTTCAACCCTTACTTTTAGATGGAGAAGCTGGTTCTTTTAAAATATTATACTTCGGTTCTAATAGTTAAAAATAATATTTTTCCTTGTTTTTAATATCTTTTATATCACAAAACTCAACAATTGAAAAACTAAAATTTAAGTATCCATACTTCAAAAGGGCATTATTTATTACCATACTAGGCATTTTTAATAATCTATTTACATTATAATATTCAAGTATTCTACGTTTTAGGTTTACAGAACTACCGACATAACGTTTTTTATTTATTAAGTTTGTTCACATGTAAATACCAGATTTACCTTTACTATCATTTAATATATTCAATCTTTGGCTATGAGCATTAAAGTAGTATATCGGTCATTTAGACAAACTAGCAGAATAAAATCTATGTATTTTATATGTATTTTTTCTATAGAAAAACGGTATGACCAAAATAAAGCTAAGCAATGAAATATTTAAATTATTTATTTTCATTTATTTTTTTTTTTCTACTAATGTAAATCTAATGCGTCTTTAATATAACTACAAGTTAATACCACGAAAACTTGGGCTTGTATAACAGATATAGCTAGTTCTAAGGTTGAGAAAGCAAGAATAAAGGCTAAAGGTAATAAACCTATAAAAAAGAATATAAAGCCTGAACACATAATGTTATATGTGAAACCAGATAAAATAATAAGTAACATATGGCCGCTGAGCACGGATAGCGAAGAGTGATGAGAGCGTGAATAGTACACGACTATGTGTCAACATATGAAATTTTCTCTTTTGGCTAGGATCAAATGAATGAATATTTATCGCTTGCTGGCGTTTTTGTGCGCAAGCGAGGGATGGATCTCATATTTAGGCGCAGCCGTGTTAGAAATATTTTCTTCACTATCATTAGGAGTAGTAAGCGATTCATTATTATCCTCACTCATCGGAGCTTCTGTACCACCTAATCCCTCACCGGATAATTCATCGAGGTCGCTACGCATAGATGGTTTATTCTCTCCGCAGGCTAGGACTTCTGCATTGTCACCTTATTTAATAACTGGTCTCTGACGAGCTCCAACTATAGTATTCCGATCATGAAGAAGAGTGATAAGCTCATCTCCCGTATTAACTACAATATTTTTCTTATTAAAGCTAACTCTAGGAAGTATTTTATATTTATCAACATTGTCAAAAATAATACTATCCGCTAAAATGTCATATCTACAATCATTAAGAGCTAATAAATAGGCATTTAATCTAAGAACTAAATGTGAAACAAGATGACGTTTAGTAGTACTTCCACCACTAATTTCAAGATTTAATTCTTTTTTGAATCCCACTACAATATCACTTCAATTGTAACCGTTAAAAATAAATAAACAGTGTTGAGTATCAAATTCTCCATTATAAACATTTATTTGTCCTTGTGAAACATATTGTAAGTAAACCTCAAGTTTCGCGATTGTAATACTATAAGAATTTAAAGTGCAAGAAACAAGGTCAAAGCTAGGATTCCTTTTACCAAAATTAATAATATTTTCAATAAACTCCGGGTTTACAGATTCAGGATTATTAATATAAATAATTTTTATTCGGTTAATTCCCATCAATTTCAAAAGTTTGGGAAGTTTATCCAAATCAACTGTTATATCCTGCTTTAATAAAGCAGAATAAGCAAGTACATTTCGATTATTATTTTCAGGCGTTGATTGTAAAAAAGGTGTAAAACAAGTAAGGAAAGCATCTTTAGGTATAACAAATTCATTCTTCATTTTTTCTAGTAATTTACAAATTCAAATGAGGTTAAATCGACCTCAAAACTCAAAGGGATTTTGATGTATCCAAAAACATTTATCGCTACGAAGTACAGCACATTAGACCTCACACTAATCCCCCTCACTTTTGCGTAGCTGCGTAGCCTGGTACACGCATAGCCAGGTAGTACTTTTTTGTAGCCATACAAAGTATGAGAGCTTGCTAATAAATTAACCCACCATTAAACACAACTTAAATAGTTATTTTCTGCTATTTATATGTAGATCAACAAATTTATCAAGGTTATTATATAATTCAGTAATAAAATAACAATCAAATCCTAAGGCTATGAATAAAAAAATAAAAACCAAAAAAATATATATAGCACTAGTGTTTTTATTTAATTGAATTAATTTAATTAAATAATAATTTAAATTATTGTTCATTTTATCACCTATTAAACTAGATAAATTAAATTTAACTTTATCTTGGTTTAAATAAAATTTAAATAATATCATCATAAATAAAATAACAATTAAACCTAAACATACACAAGTTAGAGTATCTATAGAAAGTATTAAAAGCATTAAATCACTATACCCATCCCCTGAATCAGCCATAAGTTTATTTACACCATCAGGTAAATTACTAGTTGTGGGTGTAGTTGTAGTAGGTGGAGTTATAGTAGAAGAGGGTGTATTTACTACTCTATTAATTACAGAAGTACCAACATGTATAGCACCACCAGCAATACCAGCACCTACTACTAGACCAGCTTTTTGTAAAGTAGGCAAACTTGATTTAGCTATAGCTTTACCCACAGCTCCAGATACACCAGCTACAGTTCCAGCAATACCAATATTACGTCCAATGACTTCCGCAGCATCTCTATTCATTTCAACACTACCACCAATATTTACAGAATTATTTGTAGTTTTATCTCCATCTAAATATAAAGGTCCCACATTAAAAGTTAAAATGTTAAGATAGAAAAATATAACTACTACAAGTAGTAATCAAATAGGTGTTAAAATTTGTAAAGTTCTAATATATTTATTCTGAGATAACTTAAAGTCATCAAGATAAAATAAGGTAAAGTTAAGAAATAAAATAAAGGATAAAAAATATAAAAAAGAAGAAAATAAAATTATCATGTGTTATTATTAATTAAAGACAAATGAGGTTAAACCGACCTCAAAACTCAAAAGGATTTTATATATCCGAAAATAAAAAGCATAATGTTAAGATGTATCCAAAAAAAACAAACATTTATTCTCGTACTCTAACAATGTAATATCCTGTATAAACAGCGAATTGAACAGAAATAGGCTATGTAAAATAATTTGTGTTTTAGGATTGCCAGCAGCTAACGTTAAGTAAGTAGTGTATACCTTAACTAATAACCACAACATTATCATTAATACGCAACGAATTGATCGATCGAATTTATTGTTAACAAGAAAGTGTGAAGTGTAGTTTTTATCACATTATAAGGCTAACTTTAACCATCTATATTTTATCTCAAATGACATTACAACTTTTATATGTCTAACATTAACCATATATTTTTATCCCTGTATAGGAGATATACCTTATATGAGTTTACTTTAACTATATATTTTTATACCGAGTATATGCCTTATATATTACTTTAACTATAAATTTTTTACACCAGCAGAAGAAGACAGGTATAATACTAATATTTATGACTTTAACTATATGTTTTATACACCGGGATATAAATAGATATAGTACATATCAGATCATTTTCTAATAAACAGATAATGATCAGTTATCAGTTCAATAGGGTATGTAAAAAAAGTCGTGTACAGATAGTATTATTTAACTTCCTTTAAAGAAATATTGTATCCTATATAAAGCTTATTCTTTTTTAAGTAATTACGTATTTGAGTATGAGATGTCTTCAGATATTATGCAGCATCTTACATAAAAAGGAATTCCTTAGAACTACCGCTCTCAAGGTTAGTCAAGATGATGGGCTGTGTTTTGTTATTATTAAGCGCCATCTTTAGTAATGTTTCTTTAGTTCGTTTACGTTCTAAAGCAGCTGTACTTGTACTCATGAGTTTTTTAGTTTCTTGAGTAACTTTTCTACCTTTAAGAGCAGCACTGATTTTTAATTCGACCTCCTCCGATACTGTTCTCTCTTTCATTTTAAAAGAGTTTCTGTGGAGAAGAGACAACCTTTGGCTAATAGACTCATGAGCTCTTTAGAAGCTTCACTATGTCTAAGCCCAAAGGAAAAACCTGCAACTTTTAATATATTATATTCAGGTTTATATTTATCTATGTAAAATTGTTCTCTTTCCATCAACTTTTCTGGAGTACAAAATTCTAATATCTCTAATCTAAATGCTGCATAACCATATCTTAAGACTGCTTTATAAATAGTCATATTCTGTTTAGGGTAAGAGATATGCTTATCATTATAATATTGGCTAAATCTAATACTTAAGTTAACACTTGAACCTATATAACTTTTGCCTGATTTTATATGTACTCAACGATATATACCAGACTTACCTCTATTGTGTCTAACTGCTAAACCTTTATCCTGGTCTGCATTACTATATGTAACAACAGGAACTATAAGTAACGCAAAAAGTAAATCAAGAGATGAAAGATCAAAAGTTCAATAACACATAAGTGCTATTGAAACTAGTATAAATATAATTATCTTATTCCAGAAGACAAAAAGTTATCAGTGTGCAAAGTATGATAATTGATTTGTCTTATTAATGTAATTCAAGAGCATCTCTGATATAAGAACAAGTTAAAACTACAAACACTTGAGCTTGAATAAATGCTATAGCTAATTCTAAACCACTAAAAGCTATAATAAACGCTAAAGGTACTAAACCTATAAAAAAGAATATAACACTACTTGTCATTATGTTGTATGTAAACCCACTTAATATGGATAAAAGCATGTGAAAATTTTTAAGGGGGGGGGATAAGGGATAAGAATAATGTTTTTATATGTGTTTCATCCTGCAAAAGCGTGAGTATAGTCACATATACACCACAGGATCACCTGTAGCAAAATACTCTATTTATTTTATAAATAAACCATAATTTACTTTACACTATTTACATATATGTAAATTATATTTATTGTATTTTATATCTAGTATTAAGGTGCATTTCTAAGACAATCTGTTAATATTTTGCTGTTACTTATTTTCCAGTAAGCAGGTCTCTTAGCACCACAATTAACATAAGCCTCATAATATAATAGAGGCCTATGGACTTCAAGATAAGTTTTTAAAAACATATGATAATTTTTAGACAACAAAGATTTTGATATATGATATTGTTTATGATCAACTCTAGCTTCATCCAAGATATTAGCAAGTTCATTAGCATGTGGTTGATTTCCACCAGCAGGATTATAAAAAGGAAAACAACATTGTATTGATTGACCATA
This sequence comes from Acarospora socialis, assembly GCA_025617375.2. Classification (NCBI taxonomy): domain Eukaryota; kingdom Fungi; phylum Ascomycota; class Lecanoromycetes; order Acarosporales; family Acarosporaceae; genus Acarospora; species Acarospora socialis. The sequence goes on from JAMYGW020000033.1 coordinate 8,498, forward strand.
TTGAGCCGCAACTGCTGGGTTATTACCCCCGCCAGCAGCAGGTTGATTACCTCCTCCCGGGTTATTACCCCCAGCAGGATAGGTTGGTGCTGTATTAACCTCTGTATTGTAGTGATTGGAGTGGTTAGTACCGTGACCACCTAATGGAAGTATACCGGAGTTTCCTCCACTACCTCCCCCTCCACTACCACCACCATTACCAGAGCTCCCTACATTATTGCCAGAAGAGGCTGGGGGTGTAGTAGCATTAAGCAGTTGACTAATATCCATTCAAACTATAGAACCATTTAAACCGGGAATTAGAAATACAATGGCTAACTCTAATATATGTTTAGATACATTAATAAATATAGAAAAAAAAATTAACATAACGAAAAACAATATCATTGAATAGGTAGTAATATATATTAAATCCTTAACTGTTAAATTATGAAAAAAAACTATTTTTTTATTAAATAAATAAAAAACAAAAAGAAGGATTCTCTGTAAAATAAAAATTCTAACTAGTGCTAATACTAATACGGATCAATTTAGATATATAACTCAAAAATAGATTATACCACACAATATAATACGTATAGCTATATTAATAGCTATGTTTTTAGTAGATAAATTAGATATAAAAGTTCTGCATGCTAGTTTAATAACATTTAGATAACTTAAACTATAGAGGTTAAAGATATTTTTCTCAGATGTAAAACTTATAATGATTGTTTCTTTATTTCAAACACTGTACATTTGTCTACTATCTATTTTTAATGCGTTTTTACCTAATTCAAACGCAAAGCCTAATGTTAAAACAAGGAAAAAAATAAGCATTACTATAAGACCATATATGCCATTTGCGTAAGCACTTACTACATACGGATACACTAAAAGAACTTCTAAATCAAACAATAAAAATAAGAGAGCAAATATAAAAAATGAAATATTAAACTGTGTCCTGTTTTGCCCTAAAAAAGAAGAGAAGCCACATTCAAATGCACTATCTTTTTCTTGATAAGGGTTATGAGGAGCAAATATCAAGTTAATTGCTAATAAAATAAATGCTAATAAAGGAATAAAAATAAAAAAAAAAGTATTACTAGTCATTTAAGGATTAAATAATATAAGTGCTAATATATTAGCCATACTTAATCATTCTTGTGGGGTAAATATAAATAATAAAATTATTAATGTTAAGGTAGAAATAGTGATAGTTAAAAAACTTGATAATACAATACTATCAACTTTAAATGTTACTTTTTGAAGTAAAGTGTTTTTATTCACAACAGTAGCATACAGGCTAAGATCTGTAAAGTCTGGATTTAATATATATTCAGATTTATCAAAAAAAACTTGTTTTATTATACCAAGATAATAAACAGCACTTATAACACTAGTCAATATAGCGATTAAAGCAAGAAATACATAACCACTATCCAGAGCGGCTGATAATACCATCTGTTTAGCAAAAAATCCTATAAGAGGTGGTATACCAACAAAAGAAAATATAGTTATAGCTAAACTTAAAGCTAACACTGGGTTTATATAGAAGTAACCTTTTATTTGACTAATAAGTTGTATAGGTGAATTATTTTTGTCTAACAATTTGTTGTATTGTTTATTGTCATTAACAAAGTAATATAAGGAAAATCCTATACTAACTAGTAAAATAAAAGCATTAAGGTTAGAGATTGAGTATTGCAGAAGATAAAAAATAAAGGCTTGAATTGATTCTATGCTATTAATACTTAAGGATAAAAGTATAAAACCAAGATGCGAAATTGTACTATATGCAAATAATCTTTTTATTCTAAACTGACTTAATCCTACAACTGTTCCTATTATTAAAGATAATAAAGAACTAACTAATAAACTAGATGTCCAGCTAAATTGAAATGCGAAAAATGAATTACTAGTATAATGTACTAATTCTAAAAAAAAGATGAAAATAGATATTTTAGCTATTATTGCTACAAAAGTTGTTACTATTGTAGGTATAGCATCATAGACATCAGGCGATCAAAAATGAAAAGGTGCAGCTGACACTTTAAATAAAAATCCCACTGACATTATAAGAAGAGAAAAATTAAGATAATAAGGTTTATATCAATATAAAACACTGTTAGTGTTGTGATTAGCCATGTCAGATAGACTAGTAATTACATATAATCCATCCATATGAGTAGTACCTGAATTTGCATATAATAAACTTGTACCTAACAAAATAAAACAAGAAGATAAACCACCTAATAAAAAATAAGTTAGACCACCCGAAGTAGCTAATTCCGAATTTCTATACAAGGTAGATAGTAGGTACAAGCCATAACTTTGCAATTCTATAGATAAAAATATAGATACTAAGTCACTAGTAGATATTAATAATATAGATCCTATTATAATAAACAACAAGATCAAGGGGTATTCTATTATTCTAAATTGTTCTCCCATTTTATTAATTATTTTTGTTTTGTAGTAAAGAAATTTACAGAACAATAATTTGTAAAAAGAAGAATATTCTACAAGTCAAACTTTTCTGGGGTAAAAACCAGTCAGTTGTAAAATAGCAGCACTTAGAATAAAGATAAAAATATGAAATGTTTGTGTAGTAGATGTAACATGGTATAGACCTCCATATAAACCTATTCCCTTATCTAAATATGTCATGTAGAGACTTTTAATAGCAACTAAACAACAATAAAGCAAAATTACCATGGCTAGCCTAGAAAAAAGTATTGATTTGTCTCGTCTTAAGGTGACGGCATTAGATAATAATAAAAATAGAACAGAAAAAATAACCATTAGCCGGGAGAGAAAATCGAATTCTCATTCTTAATGCATGAAATTAATGTTCTAACCTTTTAAACTATCCTGGCTTAGAATGGTACACTGACTTTAAGAGGAAACTTGCTGTCACACTCACACATACAGTTTTCTACCTTTAAACTACATTATTTTCTATCTTAGAAATGTATCTGGTTACATGTCTTATATGTTTACATAAGTTTATAGCCCTGCTTTTAAAGTAATTTACAATAGGCTAGTTATAAAGCAAAGTATAATTTTATGTTGGAGTGATTCGAACACTCATGGATAAATACCAAAAATTTATGACTTACCGCTTAGTCAACAACATATTAAATACTGTAATTTAATATAATATAACATTACACATGTATTAATTATAAGTGTATAATTTATTAAATTACAATAATTAGATATAATAATTATATAAGCTAAATCAGCCTATAATGGATAAGATTTATAAATCAAATAGTGCAATTAAACTATCCTGGCTTAGTATGTTAATGCAAGATATAAAATACAATAAATATAATTTACATATCTTTAGAGATATCTCTCTGTAATAAATTTTTTTTATTATTTTTGTGCTAAATCTAGGTTATCTTTATATCTTTAGATTAAGTTTTTATATATTTAGATTAAGTTTTTATATCTTTAGATTAAGTTTTTATATTATATAGATAGCTAAATAATTTATTTGTTGTTTATGATCTTTTTATTTATAAAGTATTTGAGATATGTTTGTATTTGTATGAAATTTTCTTTAAGAAATTATTATACTTTTACTGGCTAGTTATTTCGTACTGATATTGCTACTAGAGGTGATATTTGAGCTGTTATTTATAATTTGAGCTAATTATTATTTTTCTTGTTCAAGATTATTAATTTTTTTTTTAGCATCATTAAAGATATCTTCCTCATTAGTTATATCTAAGATAGGCATTGTTACATCAGGCATGTAGCCAGCACGCTTAAAAATTTGTTTAATTAGAGGTCTATCTTTATAAGTAAGTTCTAGTAAAGCAATTTATATGGTTAAATAATATAGTGGTGGAGATAAAATATGACGTCTTGTGTTTCCACCACCACTAATTATAAACCTTTATTTGTTGCACTCATTAATACCACTTATCAAGAAATATTTTCGAATGCAAATAAATAATAATGATAGATTACTTATGATCTAGATAAAAAAATTATCTATAAAATAACTTAATTAAATAGTTATCTAAGTAATAACTTTAAAATTATGCTCAACAGACTTTTAAGTAGATTCATAATGATCACCATTTATAACCTTAATCTTCAATCTAGCCATATTCATAAACTGATTCTATTAAATATCTCTAATAGATAATTTTCTTGTTTTAAAGATCATGTAAAAGTTGAAGCTGTAATGTCAGCAAAATTATCCTTATTTTTTTTTTTCGATGGATCCAATAATGATGTCATTCTCATATTTGTTTTTTATTTTTTGTTTAACAATACTAACACTTTTTCTTGTAATATCATTTAATTTAATATTTATATGTAGAAAAATTTTTATATGTTTTCCCTCTCTAAAATTTAAACATCTTTTTTTTTTATATTTTTTTTTTTATTTTTTTTTTTATTTTTTAAAGTCGTCATCATATGTAGAAAATTTTTCATGTAGATCTTTAATTTTTTTTTTTAACTGAGGTAATTCTTTTTTATACTGTTGCTCGTCTTTTTCCACTCTTTTGCCTATAATATGCGCATTCTCTTGTCTTTCTTCTTTAAATGAACCCTCTTGATTTAGATAATCAAATGTAGATTTAACACGCATCTTACGTTCTAAATCTAATTTAATGTTTTCTATTTTAGATATCTCACTATTAGTATCCTCAACTTGGCGTCTGGTTACATCATGTTTTTCCTGAAAATCCCTTTTTTCATAATCAGTTAGTTTATATTCATTAAGCATTTTAGTATAAAGTTCAAGTTCTTCTACTTGTTCCTCTTTTTCTTTAAGGGCTAAACTATGTATTTTTTTCACCCTTAAGATAAGATTTTCTTGTTTTCAAGGATCATTACTTGATTCTCTCAATGTTTCTTGAGAACTATTTGATTCTGAATAGTTAGGAGATTCAGTAATGCTGGTAGATGAAGCCCCTGGTGAGGCCGAGGCCGAGGCCGACCCCGACACCGCACTATTCATTTTGCAGACAGTTTCTTGTGTTTGTGTAAAATCAGGAGTAGCCGATTGAGAGCAACTAATAGTTGAGGAAAAAAACCAATCATAAATTAATCCTATATAGACAGCTACACTGGCCAGAATGTCAATAATGGATTCCGGCTCACTTGCGAAAAGTTTAATAATTTGTCAAATATCTGGGTGATCTGTTAAAAATTGTATTATGTTATTTATCATGGGAGGATACCCTGACTTGAACAGGGAACATACTGTGCCACATACAGTTGTTCTACCTTTTGAACTATATCCACCTTTATTTTACCAATATTTATATGTATGCTTATAATTAAAATCTTTATTTTGCTGAATTAAAAAATTGAAATTTTTTAATAACATTTGTAATAGTATTTGTAGAGTATATTTATTTATAGATGACAAGACTCGAACTTGTATGGTTTATGACCACCCCGTCCTAAGCGGGACCTGGTTACCAAATTTCAGCACATCTATTTGTAATTTACTAATGTTTTAGCGTAGTGCAAAAATAACTATTCATATGTAGTAATTCAAACACTACCCCTTTTTATACTACAATTATAAAAATATCTTTAGAATTTAAGCTAAAAGAGATGATTCAAGTATTTAGTGCTAAATACACAATATTTAGCAAATTTCCTATCTGGTATTAGTCTAAAGTTTTTAAAGAGATCTCTATTATAAATGTTAGGTCGGATTCAAACGGCATATTTTTATGTGATAGATAAATACATTACCTATCAAGAAAACTAACTTTTTAAAATTTAGTATACGGCCAGTCATTGTATATATCTTAAAGTGCTCGAGATAAGATTCGAACTTATAGCCTAAACATCTTCAGAGTTCCGCTCTACCAGGTTGAGCTTCTCGAGCCTACATAAAAAAAATATAATTAAACCTATCTAAAAACTTAATGGAGATATTAGGACTCGATCCTAAAATAACGATATGCAAAATCGTAGTTTTACCAATTAAACTATATCCCCTTGTTATTAAACCTTAATATATGTATTTTTATCCATAAAAAATACACATACACATTAGTAATTTATTGGCCAATGTCTAGCAAAGAAACAGTAGAACCATCAGAGGTTAAATGACCTCTTAAATATCTAAATAGGTCTCAGCAATCAGCTAATTACTGTAGTAATTTATGAACCAAACTTTTCACCTCACGTTATGCAAAAAAAAAATCCTTATAATAGTCAAGCAAGATAAGGAAGAAAAGAAGAAAACATATCGATAAGTAAAAAAAGCAAACAGTAATGGAAAGTTTGTGTTGCAGAAAAAAAAAAGCCAAATCAAAGTTATTAATTTTTATTAGATTTATTAAATAAATCATCTCCAGAAGATTTTTAGCTACTACACGTCAATGGGTAGATATTTTTATCAGCAGTCTAGCCCTTAATAATAATTAAACATGAGAGAAACTTATAAACTTGCTTTTCATATATCCGAATAGAGAGTTGAACCCTCACAATTTCCATCCATAAAGATTAATTATTCTTCACAATAGTGTAGCCGCCATTACCCGTAGAAATATTATTTTCATTTAGACATTTAGCAAGGTAAGAAGAATGTATACCTATAAATTCAGCAGCCTTTCTAATGGATGTAAACACTTTTGTTTTTCCTATGCGAATTTCTGTTGCAATTATAGCGTGTGGCTGTGTATTAGGCGATAGCTTTAGCTTAGTAACTTCATCCCGAGGACGTCCTAGTTTTGCCATACTCATACGTTCAATAGAGGCGACACTGTGCTTAAACCCTGCTAAAGATAGATCTGGCAACTTTTAAAGTGTTATATTCTAATTATAAGTTATCCAAGTAGTATTGCTCCCTCTGGACAACGATTGACGGGTCGCAATATTCCAAGGTATCTAGTTTGAAGCTAGAGTAACCGTATTTTAGTAATGCTCTGTGTATAAGGCTGTTGTTAGTGTTTGATTCCCTTTCAAAATAAGAAATATTGAAATAATTCTTAAAGCTAATGGATAAATCCAAACAAGAACCTACATAGATTTTACCTGAAATAACGCGGGTTCATCTGTAAATACCTGTTTTATTATTATTCTCTGTGCATATTTACTGTTTTTGTATATCAGCATTATCATAGGAACGAGTGATAGTAATAGTAGCTAATCTTTCTTTTTTGTTCATAGTTTTCATTTGTTTTTTTTCTTCATGATTTTATTTTAATCTGTTTTTATTTTGCTTAATCCAATATTAGGAGTACCCTTAAGGGTTTGTCCGAAGAACGACTTGAACGTTCACGACTAACGCCAACAAAGCTTAAATTTGCACTGTCTACCAATTCCAGCACTCGGACTAATATATAGTTGGGTATATATTAAAAATAAAGCATAAAAAAAAACGAGATAATTTATGATATAAAATTTAAGGCCAGAATGAATCGAACACTCATCTGAGCTATCATGAGCAGCTTGCTTTACCAATTAAGCTATAGCCTTGTTAAGGTCAATATATTTTAGATTTAAATGCGGACAGAGGATTTGCACCCCTATTTACTGGGCATGAGCCAGCTATGTTACTATTACATCAATCCGCATATGGTTTATCTAAAAAAAAACAACCCCCAAAGTAATAACACATTTGAGCCCAAGGGGAATTCGAATCCCCGCCTTTAACGGTGAAAACGTTATGTCTTAACCACTTGACTATTGGGCCTTTTTATATTTTATATCTTTTCATATAATAAGAGCCCAGTGCAAGTATCGCACTTACTTCAACCGATTACAAAACGGTTGCATTACTTTTATGCTAACCAGGCATTAAACTTTTAAACAATTAAACTTGCAATAATATAAGCAAAAAGTTATTTTTTATATAAAAAAAAATTGTAGTGTAGCGATAAGTGTATTATTTAGTATAATAAGAAAATTAGTACTTTATGCCTAAAAAAATTTAAATCCTTTCAGCTAAAGCCTATTAATTAATATATTAATAAATATTAATAAAAAAAAATCGTAGTGTTAAACTACGTATATTTAAGAGTATCTTAAGGTAAGTTTCATGCCTATATGCATTCAGCACTTATCTTTAACTAACATAGCCTTCCTGCCATGCCTATACTATAAATTTACTTAAGTGAAAGTAACATCCCTACCACAACTAAATTGTATGGTATGACCAAAAAGTTAAATTTGGTCTTAATATTGGGCAGATAAACAACAGGTAAACCAGGGGTTAATATACCCAACTCCTTTCGTACGAAGGGGCTATCCTTATTTGACTCTAATTTCCTCTAGAAGATAGAAACCATACTGTCTTACGACGTATTTACTATTTTGTTATCGTAAAGTTGTTTATCTCTACTTCAATAGCTTTCACTATTGTACAGACTATGTCATCCAATCATTCAAGTTAAATAAAATCAATATTTTTTAGGTAATTAAAGCTAGTGCCATCTACACTTTTAGTAATAGATGGACCAACACCTAGTTTGTACAACATGCTTTCGTGCATATATTCCTGTATTAAGAATCTTACAATCTCAAGCTGATTGTTACTTATTGTTAACATATACTGACCATTACGGTCATGTATTGCTATAGTTTTTATTCCTAATTTCTTTGTTATTGCTTGTGCTAGTATTTCCACTTCTTGTTTTGAAAAACTATTAGTGTAAAAACGAATAATCTTATCGCCAGGTTTAAAATTACCATCACCCATAATAAAATGTGCTAATACAACAGGTGTAATTAGATCTTGTATATTTAAAGGTAATGTTTTAATATATTTTCCTGATGTATAGTCGAGGGTATAAAACATCTTATGATAAAACAGAAAAACTGGTAAACTTACTGTTTTAAACTTAACAATCATATTATTACTGTTTGTTTGTTTATTATAAACACTAGCTACATCTGGAGGACTATTAGTGTATGGTTCTAATAAATTATACAAGTGTAATAAGTAAGGAGAATTCTTAAGACCAAACACTACACTTAAACGTGCTGCACTTGTATGGCTAGCTCTTTCTATACTTCCATCACTTAATAATAAACCAATAAGAGTCATATGTAAATAATAAGGTAATTTAACAAGCCGATAGTTTATTTTATATTGCTCACTAATTTTAAAAAGGGCATTTAGAAATCTTTTTATACTGTTACTTTTCATCTTGAGTACTTTATTTATTAGAATTTTGATTAATTTCAGATATTATATCTATATGTGTAATCAGGAAATATGCAATATAAGTAGTACCTAAACTAGCTATAATTAATAAAATTCAAACTATAAACATTCAAATTTCATTAGATTTACTTGTATAACTTAATCCCTTAATAAAGTAATAATAAAAGCGTTCACCAAAAATATTTTTAATAAATGTTAAGTTATAGTTTTTACTTACAACTTTGGTACTAATAAATAACACAGCTAATGCCACAAGTAAGTATAGTATACACATATTTAATACTAGGTTAGAATTTAATAAATCCAGAATAGTTTCTATTGTAGAAGAATTATTTTCACTATCTTCCAATACAGAACTTGCAGGATAAGAATCATTGCTACTATTATTAGAAGGTCTAGCGCTAGAAGTTTTATCTTCTACTTTTCTTTGAATTAGTGTATTTGTAGCATTAGTTACTACAAATAGGCATCCAGCTATTGCACCACCTGCTGCAGTAGCACCTATTATTACTCCCAGTGGCATACTACTTGATTTAGCAAAATGGCTTACAGCAGTCATACCACCTGCTACTGCACCTCCTACACCTATACCAGTAATAGCCTTACCTAAAGACCCTGGAAGATTAATATTAGGATTATGTACATTTATATTATTATTTTTAACACTCAATAATTCTTTACTTGTTTCCTCGTCAATGCAATATTGTATATCAGCACCAAACTGTCATAAATATACAAACAATAAAAACATACCTATTATAAAAAGATTTAATTCTAAATAAACAGGATTCAAAAAATTTTGGCAATATTTTTGCACAAAACTGCCTAAATAACCCTGTGAAGCAGCAAACAAGATTATTGTTGTAACAACTGCAGATGTTACAAATACTGGGTCAAAGATATTATTAGATAACAAGTAAAACATTTTATTTTCTTTAAAGGACTTAACATATCTACTATTATAATTATACATAATTTGTCCTAAGCTCAACGATATTTTAAAAGTAGAGTCTATTTCACTAATATTGCTGTTAGCTATATTAATAGTTATACAGAGATATCTTAACCGTATGCTTATAAGCATTTCATATAAGATATGCCCAACAATAATTCTATATAGTTAAATAAGACTATGGGCATTAGTAAAAGGGTTATTGTTAGCAATACTCACCTTCTAGTCGTTGAACTTTATAACTTAATATGTAAAAATTTATTTCAAATAAACTAATTACAATATTGCTTAAGCTAGTTTAGCTTCAAATACACAAGACTTATAAAAGGTCAAGTTGTTTTTGAAATTTACCCTGGTGATTCCCAATAGTTTAAATTAAAAACATTGGAACACTATTATCAGTATTTTGCTACCACTTATTGAAATTTTGTTATCATAAAGGCTCTTTATCCTTTATTTCCATCTTTCACAAGGTGGTTCAGACTATTTCTTTATCTTTATTAACTATATAAAATTCATGCAACGCGAAATAAAAAAATATTGATTTAATTTAATTTGAATGAGTGTACCAGGCACTCTTGTAAGGATTGTATTTAAAATACTAACCTTTTAGTCGTTGAACGTTATTTTACTTCAGATTTAGCTGAAGTAAAATATTCGCTGCAAATTTAAATACATATAAGTAATTAGTTTTTGCAATTCACCCGGTTGTTTTTATTATTACATATGTAATAGTAAAGGGCTAATATTTAACCCAGCTCGTGTAGCTTTTTAATCGACGAACAGTCGCACCCTTCATGATTTCTGCATTCATGTGGATAAGCTAAGCCGACATCGAGGTGCCAAACTGCGCACTCAATTTGTACTCTCTGGCGCAATTAGCCTGTTCAAATTTTGTTATCATAAAGGCTCTTTATCCTTTATTTCCACCTTTCACAAGATGGTTCAGACTATTTATTCATATTTATTAACTATATAAAATTCATGCAACGCGAAATATGTGAAAACTAACTTAATTAGCCTAGTTGTATTTAAATACAAAAAAAAAAGGATAATACAAATTTAACAAAAATATGTGCTATTTTAGAGAGGGAAAACTAAAAAATTACCGATTATAAAACCTAAAAAAAAACATAATGGCTAAACTAAACATTTATCTACTACTTATTCAACCTTTTAATCCAAAAGACCCTATACGAG
>JAMYGW020000034.1:0-17613 GCA_025617375.2 Acarospora socialis
GGATACTCGTCAATGTTCTGGAACTGAGTGACGCATCCGAAGTTGGGCATGCTAGTGGGCCACTGGGTGCAGTGTGTAACTATATCGTCTAGGCCTGTCGTTTCGTAGGGCAGACCTTCGATGTATTGCCTTTGGACTGCGGCAAGAACATCTTCATTTGTTTGGCCTTTGCTGAAGTTAATCCTGACAGGCAAAGTGTTGATGCAGGGGCCAACGAGATGCTGGAGTTCTCCAGGCAGATTCGATCGCGTAGACATCAAACGGCCGAAGATAACGTCTGACGAACCAGAGAGTTTTGCCAACATGAGTGCGCATGCTGAAGTGAAGAGCGTTGCGGGTGTTACACCTGGACGCAGACTGGGAAAAGGGATGCTTCGATCCACTATGGTGGGCGGGCCGTCGAGGATAGTGGGTGGCACTTCTGGTATTATTGTGGTCATTGAAGAGCCATCTAGAAGCCCGCGCCAGTAGTTGTACCCCGCAGCTTTGTGAGAAACAACGTGCTCCATGTAGCTGGAGAAGCTTCGTGCTTTTGGTAGCTTCTCGCCTCGGTAAAAAGCGCCTAAGTCACGCATAATATGGCTGAGACTGATTCCGTCGTAGAACGCGTGGGACATACTCAGCACGAGGCGCACGCGGACGTTCGCCTCACAGAGCAGTATGAACCGCATAAAGGGGCTTCCCAAGGTTACGGGACACTCCAAATCTTGTAAGCAGACTTCTTCATATAAGTCCTCGATGCTATTTGACGACTGTAGCTGTTCGAACGGTTGGGACAAGCTCTCAAATATGGCTTGATAAAGCTGACCTTGTGAGGAGACGAAGACTGTTCGGAAAATGTCGTGTCGGTTGATCAAGTGTATGCAACTTTCAACTAGCCGTTTCGTGTTAACAGAAGGTGAGAAGTCGACATAGAAGTAGCCCCACGATCTACGAGGGGCATTGAGTGCATCTTCGATGTACACTTTCTGAGTGTAGGACACTGGCAGAACGTTAGAAAGCTTGCCGTGATCGCAATGAACGCGCGGCAGAATCTCTTGCTCAACAAAGGAGTTGTGATTGATAGACCCTAACGTTGAGAAAGGAATAGGACCGTCGCTCGATGCAGAGGAGAGAATGTAGCTTGATGTCATGGAGAGAATGTCCAACTTTTTGGTAAGGTCACTGAGCTTCTGACTCGTGAGCACGTCAGCAATAGTAATCAAAAGTGCCTCTTCTCGCGCCAATGAAACGAGCTGCATGGCAGTGATTGAGTCGCCACCGACGCGGATGAAACTTTCATCCATGCCGAAATCTTTATGGTTGAGGCTGAGCACGCGTGCTACCAAGTCATGAACCCTGACTTCGCTCGGTGTTTCTGGTTCGCGTCGTTCTTTGTGACCACTTAGCACAAGCTCCTCTTTCTTCAAGGACGCGCCACTCTGGCGCAACGCCCGACGGTCAGTCTTGCCTGATGCAGTCATTGGGATGCTCTTGACAGGAATATATGCTATCGGAATCATATATGCTGGCACTGATAGTGCAAGTTGCTCATCAACCCTGTTTGTGATATCCTGCAGTATTGCTCTTTGTTTGGCTTCAGAACCGTGCTGGCTGTGTTGATACTGCAGGAAGGCCACAAGTATAGGAGCGTTACTGTCAACTGGAGTAATGACTTCCGCAACCAGTTGAGTGGGGGGAAGCGTGGCAAATGCTAGTCGAAGATGATGCTCAATCTCCCCAAGCTCAATACGCTGCCCACGGATCTTGACCTGAGAGTCCTTGCGGCTAATATAAAAAAGTCTACCATCGCTGTCATACCGCACTAGATCGCCTGTTCGATATAGGCGACCTTGTCGTCCAGGATAGCCAGGGCCGCCGTGAAGCAACCATGGTGGGTTCTCAATGAAGGCAGTGGCCGTCTTCACAGCATCGTTCAAGTACCCCTGTCCTACCAGGGGTCCCTCCAGCCATAGCTCGCCTACAGTGCCAATGGCCGCTAGCTTCTGACCGTCCTTTGCATCTACCACCCATGTCTGTGCGCCAGTTCCTTTTCCGATGGAAGGATCACTTCCATTGTCAGACTCGATCAATTGTGCCGTCGTCACTGGCGTGCACTCGGCCGGCCCATATGTGTTGATGATCCTGACCTTGTTCTTCCAGTAAGCCACATCCGCTGCCCTGAGAGGCTCACCTATGAAGCTAATTGTCTTCAGATCGGGTAAAGCTGGCCCTTGCATGAGCCGGGCGACCGTTGGTGTAAGATGTGCGTAGTTTACACGCATCCGTCGAATTGCCTTGGCAGGGTCCTCTTGTCGCTCAATCTGTGAGGGGATGCATAGACAGCCGCCTGCACAAAGTGTCTGCAATATGTTTGACCAAGAAACGTCAAAGGCGTAAGACACAAAGTCGTACACGCGAGATTGGCTATCTAGTCCAAGGTCCTGCTGCTGATGCTTAATGGCACTTGCAAAATTGCAATGACTGACAATTGCTCCCTTTGGAGTGCCAGTGCTGCCAGAGGTAAACACGACATATAGTCTGGATGAAGTGCTGATAGATGGGAGTTTCTTGTCTGCAACACCATCCCCCTGGAGCCGAAGAATATGTTGCTTGTCTACTACTTGAACTGGCTTCTCTGATAATTGATCAGCAAGCGCCTCATTTGAAGCAGACGACAAAATTACTCGCGGTTCAACCTGCTGGATGATGGCGCGAAGACGTGGCATAGATAGCTCTGAGTCCAGTGCCACTGATGCTGCACCAGCCTTCATCACACCTAGTTGGGCAACTGGCATCCACATTGACTTCTCAAAGTATAGCGGCACAATCGTATTCAGTCCTACGCCAAACTGAACTAGATAGTGTGCAAGCTGCGTTGAAAGGTTGTCTAGCTCCCAATATGTGAGCTCGCCGTCCCAAGCACATATAGCTGGAGCCTCAGGCTGTCTTTGTATTATCTGGGCAAACAAGTCGTGTACACAGGCAACGACCTTCTCTGGCACCGTGGCGTTCCAATCCCAGATGTTGCGCAAGTCTTGATCGCTTATAGTTTCGATTTGTGACACCTTTTTGCGTTGCCGGTGGGCCGAGGCCGAGCATATCTGTCGAAGAATGCTTTTAAACTGTTCTGCTATTCGTGTACCGTACACAGCATCAATAATGGAAGAGTCGATGCTAACACGAAGCCGCATCCCATGCGGCTGCAGCAGACATTCTGTCGTGATTGCGTATGAGTTGAATGCCTCAAAATCATCATTGTTATCCATAACGCTTTGGTTATCGGCTCGACTTTGCTCGAACAACGTGCCCTGCATGTCTTTCCGCTCCGCCGGTTGCACCAGCAAAAGGGACTGGAACTTACATGCTTGCTCGCAATCCTTGCTCATGTGCTGGATTCGCTGCAGTCCGGCCTGCTCAAACGGTGTCATTTCAACTGACTGGAGCTGTACCTGCTGCAGTAGCTCTTCAACACTCATCTCCCGGTTGACTGCCACTCGCAGCGGCACTGTCGCTATTGTGGGTCCGGCTATGTGCTCTATCCCGGCCACTGCTGCCTGCCTGCCGGAAACAGTAGCTCCGAAAACAGCCTCGGTCGAGTTGGTGTAAGCTGACAAGAGAATGGCCCAAGCCGCTCTGATCATTGTAGATGCTGTGTAGTCACCTCCCCAGTCCATGTTGTCGATGGAAAACTGGAGGGCCTTGTCCGGTTTTGACTGGTAGTTTCTCGAGGGTAAGACTGGGAACTGCTGGCCTTTGATGCCTTCGCATTCTCCTCGCCAGAAGGCCTCCACTTCATCGTCATGCTCACTCAGATATTTCACGAACGACTGTAATGGGACAGGTTCTTTGAGGCTTTCCCCGTCATATGCCATTTGTAGAGATTCCAAGATTAGTGGCAAGGACCATCCATCAAAAAGGGCGTGGTGCATGCTCCATATGAAACAGCTTCGGCCGTCCTTTGCACTTCTCGCAAGCCTGTAATTGGTGAGGGCCGTTCCAAGGCCGATGATGCACTCTTCATCGCCCTGGATCATCGCATCTACGTCGCCACCAAAGCGCCACTGCAAATCCTGCTTGATAATGACCTGAACAAGGCCCTGGTCGTGTAGATGGACAATTCGTGTCCGCAGGATTGGCATCACTTGAACAACTTTCTCCCATGCTTTTCTGAATCTCTCTATATCAATATCCTTCCTCAGCACGCGTGCTTGTCTTAAGACATAATCGCCCGGCCGCCGCATTGCCATTGCCAACAGACCTTCCTGCAGGGGCGTGCAGGGAAAGATGTCCTCAACTTGATTGATCTCAACGCCGCACAAGGATGCTGCCTGTGCTCTGGCGTTCTCTACTGTGAGACCCTCCCTTAACAAGGTAAAAGGTGGGACAACGTCCAATTTGGTTGAAGGCAAGGAGTGTTGACTCTCAATCGCTTTTGCGAGATTGCTCAGATGTGGCAGCTTGAAAACGTCTGCAACAGTCAGCCTCAGTCCCTGCTCCCGCGCCGCCCCGACTAGTCGCATTGCCCCAATGGAGTCGCCCCCTACGCGCAGGAAGCTGTCATCTAGGCTGATACTGTCGGCATCTACGCCCAGAATAGCAGCCCAAAGCCCCTGCAACTGTATCTCAGTCGCTGTCTCAGGACGTCGTCGATCGCTGCTCCTAGATGGGTGAAGCTCGGCAAGCTGTTCAAGAGTCATTGTGGCGCCAGTCTCGCGTAAACGTTTGCGGTCTGTCTTGCCCGTTGCTGTCATGGGAAAGTTGTCGACCGGGATATACGCTGTGGGGATCATATAGGCCGGTACTGTCTCTCTTAGTTTGTCGTCCACTCCCATCGTAGCCTTCCAAACTGTAGCATTGACGTCCTCTTCATCCTTAATGCAAATAAACGCAATAAGGGTTGGATTGTCGCTGCCGCGTGGCTTGATCACCTCTGCAATGACCTGCACCTTTTCCTTTGTCTTGTTGTCGATGACTAGACTATTTTGTAGGTGGTGCTCAACCTCTCCTAGCTCAACACGCTGCCCACGAATCTTAACCTGAAGGTCCTTACGGCCAACAAAATTTAGAATGCCATTGCTGTCATACCGCACTAGGTCACCTGTTCGATATAGGCGACCTTGTCGTCCAGGATAGCCAGGGCCGCCGTGAAGCAACCATGGTGGGTTCTCAATGAAGGCAGTGGCCGTCTTCACAGCATCATTCAAGTACCCCTGTCCAACCAAAGGGCCCTCTAGCCATAGCTCACCGATCGTGCCTAGCGGTGCGAGTTGGCGTGGTTCATTGACGCATACAACCCAAGTAAGCAAACCCTCACCTCTCCCAATAACATTTTGGGATGGGCTAGAAAACACTGAAGAGAATGTTGCCTTTACAGAACATTCTGCTGGGCCGTAGGTGTTTATCAACTCTGCATGATTTGTCCAAGCCCCCAGGTCTGCCTCAGTGAAGGACTCACCGCTAAGGAGAACTCTTTGAAGGCTAGGGAAATGCTCAGGTTGAAGAAGGCGCAGCATTGACGGTGTCAGGTCCACCAGAGTTGCTTTGCTGTCTTGAAGAGAGCCTGTGATGTCATTTTTCCTCTGCAATTCAGAGGGGATGCATAGGCAGCCCCCTGACGTGAGAGTGTGCAGAGCATTTGACCAGGTGACGTCAAAAGCATAGGATACAAAGTCATATACTCTGACACCAGGTCTGTAGCCCATTGCGTCCTGCTGGTAATGAATGGCAGTAGCGAAATTGTTGTGTGTTATCATGGCGCCCTTAGGTGTACCTGTACTACCTGATGTAAAGACAACATAGAGAAGATCCGCTGGTCCGGTTTCTCGTGGTAAGCTTCTGCCGTGATTGAGCGCCTGAAGACTCTCGATAAATTTCCAGTCCAGGATGACTGAGCTTGGAGTAGGGAGATGAGACGCCATTTCTTCGCTAGATTTCGACAAGAGTACCACGTTTGGCTTGACCTCCTGGACAATTGACCGAACTCGCTCTATAGGTTGCGTCGAGTCTAGTGCCACTGATGCTGCGCCTGCCTTCATTACAGCTAGTTGGGCGACTGGCATCCACATTGACTTCTCAAAGTATAGTGGTACAATTGTATCCAGTCCCACACCGAACTCAACTAAGTTATGTGCAAGCCGCGTTGAGAGATTGTCCAACTCTGAATATGTGAGGTCGCCATCCCAAGCGGATATAGCCAGAGTGTCAGGCTGTCTTTGCACTGTCTGGGTAAAGATGTCATGTACACAGGCATTGACCGTCTCTGGCACCGTGGCGTTCCAGCCCCAGATGTCGCGTAGGTCTTGATCGCTAATGGTCTCAATGTCTAGTACTTTGCTCTGCAGATTTTCCGGTGAGGAAGTCCACCTTAGCACACATTCAAATTGTCGCAGCATCCTCACAACCTGTTCGATCCCAACGACTTTGTCATCAAAGGCGACCTGGAGATGGACTCCTGAGTGTTTAACAAAACATCCGATTGTCATGACGCGTGGACTGGTACGCCCAAGCCCTTGGTGCAGCTCATAGTCCTTGCGATTCTCAGCATGCCAGTCTTCCTCAACCGTTTCTTGTGCTATCCCCCGGTAGAGTGTGGGAGCAATCACGGCCAAAAGCGTTTGAAATTGGCAGGCCCACGCTGCTTCTTCGCTAACGCGTCGGATACGCTGGACATTCATCCTCGCATATCGGGTGCTTTCCGCCGCCTGTGATTGTACTTGATCGAGCATTTGTGAAAAACTTTGCTCACGGTCGAATCTTATTCGTGCTGGCAGCGCCATCGAGACCTGCATCGCCGCTGGTGCCGAGACGGAGGTGAGCATTCCGACTAAGACGTCGGTGGAGTTCAAGTAAGCGGCCTGTAGGACTGCCCACGACGCTTGGATTAGCGACGACGCCATGTACGGCTTGCACCAGTCGAGGCCATGAATCTCGTGAGTAGCCGCAGTGTTGGCGCTGGGCTGGTGTGACGCAGAAGGCAGTGGAGGGAAGTAGCCCATCTCAAGGCCCTCGAACTGGCCGCGCCAGTAATCGATTGCTGAGGATTCGTTGGTACCGACGATATGCTCGAAATAAGATTCGTAAAGGCACTCATCACCCTTACTCCTAGACACAGTCGTCGACGGCGTCAACGGTGCGGGCCCGATCCTAGCTTCGTCCTTGGTTCTATTGATGAAAGGAAGGTTCTCCTCGGTTGAGCTGACGTCGCAGGTCTTCGTGAGGTATTCGATGGCCGCCTCCAGTCCAGAGGCAACTGCTTCGGCATACCCAACGCTCATAAAATCACATCTGTACTGTATGCAGACTTCAGTGTCGCCTCCGTCTAGGGCGGCACTCACCAACAAATCGTACTGTACGCAGTCAGAACAGCCATATGTACAATTAATTGACAATTTTGTAAGCTTACCTCGTGCGGGTCTTCCTCTCTCATCTCCACAAAGTGGACCTCTTCGTCATTGCCATATTGATGGACCTCGCGCACTGTGATTGCAGTGTTGAAGAGTCGGCCACTGTCTCCAGGAAGCTCGTGCATAATTTCCGCAAGCGACGTATGCTGGTGCGCGAGATGCTCGATCGATTGCTCATTAATGGCTGCCAGTACATCTTCCAAAGGCTGTTCGAGGTCGACGCGAGCAACCAGCATACTGATCAACGGTCCTACTACCGCCTCGATGCCATCAATCGGGGTGTCACGGCCTGAGCAGACGTAGCCGAAGCAAACCTCCCTTGTTCCTGTAAATTGTGACAGCACTAGAGACCAGGCGATCTGGAGGAAAACAGAGCGCGTAATGTTTCTTTTCCGGCAGAACTGGAAGATAAAAGTAGTTATGGTCGTGGGAATGGAGATGGCCCCATACTGATAATCTGGTGCACCACTCCCCTGACGGGAATGAAGATCGCCGAGGACCTCGCATGGTTGGACGCCTGTTAAGTGAGTCTTCCAGTAGGAGAGTCTGCTCGACCTTGATGTGAGCTGTATGTGTCTCACAACGTCACTGAACAGCGGTGGCTCGAGCAACTCACGCTCAGCATATGCTCTCACCAGGTCTTGGATTAAAACGGGAATGGAAGAAGCGTCAATCAACGAGTGGCTCATATCCAGCCGACAGGCAACCTCCCCACTGGGTGTGTGACAGATTGTGAACGCGTTCTCAGGTTCACACGAGGAGAAGATGGGTCTTTGCATCTCCTGGAGGTATTGCGTCGCTGACAACGATCCTGCGCTCTCACACGTGCATCTTTTGGTCCTGTCTCGAAGCACGACCTGGACATAGCGACCACTTTCCGAATGAGCAACGAAGATAGTGGAAAATATTGAGTGTCGACGAGTGACGGTTTCCCAAGCTGCGACCAATCGAGCGGGCGAGACGGCCTGAGCAGTAGTGCCTGGAACGCATTGCCAGATCCAATTGTTCCGGTAAGAGGCATTGCCTATTTTCGAGCTGATTACGATACCCTCCTGAAGCGGCGTGCACGGGTAGATGTCCTCAACGTCAGACATCCCAATACCGTTGCTGTCCAGCTGCTCTGAAAAGAGTGTCTCAAGGCCTGTATATGAAATAGACAGCAGAGGAAAGTCAGCCAGGGTGAGACTGGTCGGTGACTCAGCGAGTGCAAACACCGCTGCCTTGAGCTCATCAAGGTAGAGTTGCATCCAGTGTTCAAGTCTGGCCTGATGCTTCATGCGTCGATGTGTTGTGATCGATACCCGCGCTTGTCCCTCTTGAACCATAATGTTGAGCTCGACCAAGGCCATGCGCTGATAATCGGGCCCAAACTCCGTAAGAGTAACTGCCCGTCCAGGCCTGTCCTCGCGCTGGAGGAGTGCGTCTCGCCTTTCGAGCTGCTGGTAGGAGCCTCTGTAGTTAAGAAGCACTTCCACGTCACGGTGGCTGCCGAACGCATCCTGCCCGGCTGGGCTGTGGTAGCGACAAGCAGTATAAGGCCTGCCCTTATCAGGGACCCGCATTCGAACGTCTTTGGCGAACTTGACCGTGTCGACAAGGGAGTCTTCGGCAGTGCCTGGAACCTGGATGGGGTTTAACGTAGTGAACCAGCCCACCGTTTCGGACAAGTCCACCTCCATCCCCGAGACGCGCTCCCTGCCATGGCCCTCCAGAAACACGGCTGGCGCGGTGCGGTCGGGAAAGGCTCGACGGAATGAGTGTACTAGAGTACCAACCAAGATGTCAGGTGTCTCGGTCCGAAGGCAGTCGTTGCTCTGGTCGAGTAGCAGCGCTGTGGATTTGCTGTCGAGGCTGAGCTCGGATGCTTTGGAATCTGCGAATCTGTTGTCCCCAGAAGAGATGCCCCAATATTCAAACTGTGCTGGGTGGACCGAGTGCGGCAAGACTTGCGCAGGATCTAGCTCATGGCCTTCCTCGCGCTGCACTCGACACCACGTCTGGAACGAAATCGCCGCAGGCGGCAGCGACGGCCCTCCAGACAGGCATTGACTGAGATCGTGCCAAATGACTCGCCATGAAACTAGGTCTATCACGATATGGTGTGCACTGAGAAGAAGGGTTTGGACCTCCTCACACTCGCAGCTGAAAAGGTCCGCTGCAAAGACGGGGCCATGTAAGAGGTCGAGCTTCGCTTGTCTTTCATTAGCAATCACTTGCATGCTCCCTTGGTCACAGCCAAGATGTTCTTCAACCAGGAAGGAACTGGCGCTATCCGGAGCGATAAACTGCTCCCACAGCTTATTATCATCGCGTTTGCGAAAGCGTGCCCGAAGCATGCCATGGCGGCGCATTAAAGCAGACAGCGCTGAGCACAGCTCACTGTGTGTTGTGCGCTTCATCAGCTTCAGGATGAAGCTCTGAGTGTAATGGTTCAGTCCTTGAGGATGCGCGTCAAAGAACAGTTGCTGCATTGGTGATACCGGCCATGCCCTGCCTTCGACGTCTTCTTCGCTGACGGCGAGCGTCTTCTGTACGACGGCACAGCCATGAGAAGCAAGCGCTCGGATTGTGCGCAGGCGGAGAATGTCTCCAACAGTGACCGATATGTTCTGGGCCCGACAGCGAGAAACAACTTGCATTGCCGTAATCGAGTCGCCGCCGAGGCGAGTGAAGACGGCGTCGGTAGAAATCTTGTCTTCCGGGACGTTCAGCACCCCGCTCCAGACCTTGAGAATGTTAAGTTCAAGTTGAGACGCCGGCAGGACTCGGTTCGGTTTCTCTTCTGTTGCTAGCTGCTCCCAGTATAACTCAGAGCCCATATTGCGGAGGCGACGACGATCGGTCTTGCCGGTCGCTGTCATAGGAAAGCTGTCGACCGCAATGTATACTGAGGGGATCATATAGATTGGTATTGTCTTCTTTAACCTGTCATCCAGTCCTGCCGTAGCCTTCCGAACTGCAGCTTTAATGTCCTCTTCCGACTCTTGCGAGTCATGTCTGATACATATAAACGCAATAAGGGTTGGATGGTCGCTGCCGCGCGGCTTGATCATATCTGCGATAACCTGCACCTTTTCCTCTGTCCTATCAGTAACTAGATTATTTCGCAAGTGGTGCTCAATCTCTCCTAGCTCAACTCGCTGCCCACGGATCTTAACCTGAGAGTCCTTACGGCCAGCGAAAGTGAGGCAGCCATTGCCATTGTATCGCACTAGGTCACCTGTCCGATATAGGCGACCTCGTCGACCAGGATGGCCAGGACCGCCACGAAGTAGCCATGGCGGATCTTCAACAAAAGCAGCGGCCGTCTTCTTAGGGTCATTCAAGTACCCCTGCCCTACTACCGGCCCCTCTAACCACAGCTCTCCTACAGCACCGATTGGTACAAGATCGGAGCCATCTAGGGTAACAACCCATGTGCAGGTCCCGAGTCCGTAGCCAATTTCGGGATTTTGGTCTGTGGCAATCTTTACCTCTTGCGCAGTGCTAGTCACAGAGCACTCAGCAGGACCGTACGAGTTGATAATAGTAACCTTTCCCACCAATCCCTTAACTGTCGAGGCTTGTAATTCTTCCCCACTGAAGTGTATCTTTCGAAGACTTTGAGGAAGGTCTTGAGAGAACCAAGCAAGTGAAGGTGTTATGTGGGCATATTCGACTCTGTATTTATGCAGCGCTCCAACAAGATCTCCTTTACGCTCCTCTTCTGAAGGAATGCAGAGGCAGCCACCAGCCATAATAGTATGAAGGAAATTTGACCAGGCAACATCAAAGGAATAAGATGAAAAGTCAAACACCCTTTCAAACACGGTAAACTTGAGTGAGAGCTGCTGGTGCTTAATCGCACTCATGAAATTAGAGTGACTGATGATTGCTCCCTTTGGAGTGCCAGTGCTCCCGGATGTAAAAACCACATAGAGTCTAGAGAAAGAGCTGACAGATGGGAGCTTCTTTTCTGCAACGTGATTGAGCTGAGCAAGATGTTGCTTATCTACTACTCTAACTGGCTTCTCTGTCAATCGATTAGCAGACACCTCGTTCGTAGCAGACGTCAAGATGATTTGTGGCTCGACTTGCTGGACAATTGACCGAACTCGCTCTAAAGGCTGCGTCGAGTCTAATGCCACTGATGCTCCACCAGCCTTCATCACACCTAGTTGGGCGACTGGCATCCACATTGACTTCTCAAAGTATAGTGGTACAATTGTATCCAGTCCCACACCGAACTCAACTAAGTTATGTGCAAGCCGCGTTGAGAGATTGTCCAACTCTGAATATGTGAGGTCGCCATCCCAAGCGGATATAGCCAGAGTGTCAGGCTGTCTTTGCACTGTCTGGGCAAAGATGTCATGTACACAGGCATCGACTGTCTCTGGCACCGTGGCGTTCCAGCCCCAGATGTCGAGTAGATCCCGCATATTGATGACTTTGAATTCCGATATAGTCTTGTTTTGGCCATCGACAGAGCAAATCCCTCGGAGGACTTGCTCAAACTGTCTAGCTATTTGCTTCGCCGCTTCTGAATTAACCACGGTCGAATCGATTCGAAAATTGAGTTGGACTTCGTTCGACTGGAGTAAACATTCTACCAGCATTGCACACTTATGGAAAGTGTCTGACCCATCAAATTCGCCGATGCCTTTCTGCTCTTGGGTTCGTATGACAAGAACAGATTGGAATTGGCAAGCTTGTTCGGAGTTTTTGCCGACATGTTGGTTGCGCTGGAGTTTTATCTGTTTGGATGTGGTTGATTCGATGAATTGGCCCTGCACCCTTAGTAGGAAGTCCTGAAGTTTCATCTCCCAATCCAAGGTGACTTGCACCGGCACTTCAGCCACATGTTGTCCCTTAGGGGTCACCGCCTGCCCACTGTTGGGCGTTGCACTAAATGCAACTTCGATCGACTCACTATATGCTGCTAGCATGATGGCCCAAGTGACACGGACCTTTGTAGTCGCCGTGACCCCGCTGCCCAACTCTGGTAAAACGATCTTGAAACTCAGGACCGCATCGCCGTTTGGCGTGTGGCCGTTTGGCGTGTGACCGGTTGGCGTGGGACCAAGTGAGGATAGGGCTGGGAACTGGTTAACCGCAAGACCTTTGAGCTGGCCTCTCCAGAAGATTTCCACCACTTCTTCATTTCGTTCAAGGTTAAGATATGCGTTTGACATGTTGGAAATAGAACCCATGTTGATCAATGCAAAGTTTAATACCACTGGGCAATGAGCAAAAGTTCTGAAGCAAGGAGAAACCACAGGGACTTTTGCGTTAAGTGCGGTTGAATGTGGCATTTCAAAGAGCATTATGATATTTTATATTCCTTCTGCTAGATGTACCACGAGACTAAGCATGTAGGAGATGAGTTGCAGGCTGACTGACACAACGAGCAAGGTTAATGTAGAACATATGTTACATTCTTGAGAATCTAATGCTGATTCACATTACTGCAGTAGTGATCAAGGAGTAGATGTTTAAGTAAGTCGAATCATGTGCAAGGAATTAATGTCAAACATGCCAATCTGTGACACTTCATGCATACAACTATCTTGGTTCGTCACCTGTTGAAAACAGCGAGTTGATGACCGAGATGCAAAGACTGAGAGAAGTCATTGATTAAGAATCATCTGACTGTACCATTCTGACTGTACTCAGAATGCTGCACTGTTACTCACACACCAAAAATGCCCAATGAAATCACCAGAAGACTGAACCTTGAACAGCAATTGGTTCAGACCTGTTTCACAGGGACATTGACATAGTGTTATGGTTACATGTAATCTGCACATTCACTATACATTCACTTAGAACCTGACCTCGCAGTCAGGCAGACCTTTTGCCTTAGTGGTCAAGATCCTAACACATAGTGCATCAATTGGGTGGAAGAGACAGTGATGTTGAGCCCACTTCAAAACTCATTACTAACACATATAATAGGCTTACCTTGCACACAAAACCTGCCCCACCAGCTTACAGAGCATACTGCATAATGTATCTTCTTTCACCAACACTAATACACGCGGACTGGAGTGACCATCAGGTCGGTGTAGCAGGTAGCTTTTGCCTGCTGTGACCAGCAGTGCCATGGCTTGACCCACAGAGTTTGACTTGAGTGAACTTCAAAGCAAACTACAGCAACGGCAATTGACCACAAATTGATTATTTGTTTTCTGTTGAAAAGCCCTGAAACATGCATACAATGGAAAACAAAAACTATCAAATACGCCTACAAGTGCCAAAGTTAGTCTAGCTTAACTTTGATCTAACGGCCACCCTGTTGGTCAGAACACTAGATCACTAAGACAAAAGACCCACCCAACTGTGGTGTAAGGTGAACAAAATGCAACTGTAACAATAAGACAGCTCACATTTCACATCTGACTGGTGAATGAGAACTATAAAGTACTCATACAGTGTTATTCTCTTGCATCATAGTGCGCTGTCATTAATTGATTAAGACACTGAAACGCTTGCAGATTACTGTTACATTTGCATTTTGCGCACCTTTCACCATACAGTCGCTTAGAACATTGCTGCAATTCCTGCTTTGGGGTGACATGTATAAGCAATAGTTTGCCCAACTCTATAAGAGTGAGTGTTTCTACAGGTAGTCAGAGACACAGCAAAGAATCATGGCACTACATACGTCCTTTGAGAAAAGTGAGAGAAGTGAGAAGATTGGCTCTTGTGACAAGCTGCAAACTTCACTCAATGTTCCCACTGCTTCACTCACATCTTCCACTCACGCTGATTCTCTTCTCACTAATCCAGTCCTTGTTCCCACCACCTCACTCTCTGCGGATGCCGCCGTAGACGGGACAGTCCCACTTAATTTCTCCAAGACTCGCAAATGGCTCATAGTCGTGGTGATTTCTGGGATGAGCACTGTGGTGTAAGAAACTGGATTTTCCAGTCTCCAACAGACTGAGAACCTTGCCGGACTGACTTTAGTGGACAGTAACCTTTCAACAGTCATCTGCGCACCTGCAAGTCTTGAGATCTCCCACGAATTTAGTTCAAATAGCAAATTCCTTTCCGTGTTTTACATCACCGTCTGGAATCTGGGTGAGGCCATCGCACCTTTATACATCGGTCCGCTGTCTGAGCACATCGGCCGCTTGCCCGTCTACCATTTCTACAACTTCTTTTTCGTCATCTTCACCTTGATCGCCGGCTTCAGCAACAGCATTGGCATGATTGTGGCTTTTCGATTCCTGACTGGTGCTTTCACAACGTGCATATGCTTGAACCCCAGCATCGTGGGCGACCTTTTCGCCCTCCAGGGCCGCGGGGTCGCAATGTCAGTTATGAGCCTGATGCCCCTGGTCGGCACCGCTGTTGGTCCAATTATCGGAGGTTACATGACACAACACCTCAGCTGGCGTTGGACATTCTGGCTGACGGCTATCATCGCCGGCCTTGTGGAGTTGGTGTTGATCGTGGTCTTGCGGGAGACGTACCTGCCCCGGCTCCTGCAGAGGCAGGCGACGAAAAATTGCACATCTTCCTCTTCTGAAGCAAAAGCCAGGATCTCGCTCTGGAAGATGCCCACGGTGGTGCTGCGGTTTTGTTTTCGGCCATTCGCGATCCTCTTTAGCTCTCGGGCTGCAACAGTCGTGTCACTGTATTTGTCCATCGTATACGCTTATCTGTTCCTTCTCGCAGCAACGCTGGCCGACGTGTTCCAAGAGGTCTACGACTTCTCCGAGAGCAGCTCAGGTCTGGTCTATATCGGGTTAGGTTAGTCGTATCCGATCGTTTGCCTATGCATCCCACCCCCTCCCCCCCCCCCTCATCCTTTCTCTCTTCCCTGACCTCTCCCCTAACTCGTCGTCTCGTGGAAATTATGTGTTGAAGTTGCTAACTCTTGCACCCCCAAACAGCCGTAGGTATGCTCATTGGGACACTCTTCTGCCGCTTCACGCTCGACCGACTCCTCGACAAGACTGTAGCAGACTCCTCGAGCGCGGAGGGTAACGATTACCGCGGCGCACGGTCCGAGAGACGGTTGGTTCCCGCGATCCCAGCGATGGCCATCCTACCTCTAGCGTTGCTCCTATATGGCTGGACGCTACAGGAGCGCATGGCTTGGATCGCGCCGGTGATCGCAATGGGGTTGGCGGGCTTCTGCCTGTCGGCGACGACGATTCCGATAATGAACTACTTGGTCGACGTTTTCGGTGACAAGTCTGCCTCCGCCATTGCAGCCGTCCTTCCGCTGCGCTACATCCTTGGCACATTCCTGCCCGTTGCTGCACCCTACATGTACGGCCGCCTCGGATATGGCTGGGCAAACTCCCTGCTCGCATTTGTCGTGCTGCTGTGCGCACCTGCGCCCTTACTTTTGATCGTTCAGCCGACAAGACCCCAAGTTTTTGGTAAGCTTACGCGCCTGGTGGGCGGCGGGGGCGCGGGCGCATGAGGCTTGTCTTGTGGCGCTTCTACAGTACGCGTAGACTTCCATTCGGGTTTGTACGGAGGTACCTAGGTTAAGTATTGTAGGTAGGTCTTTTTTATTTCGGAGGAATACTATTTACAATATAAGCTACATACTACTCTCAATTGCTTTACCAACTTGTGGATTTGCCGCTTGACACTGAGCCCTCATGTCCTTCATAAGCTCCCTCAACTATACTTGCCCTACAACCCTCCATGCTTCATTGACAGCAACATCCACTGTCTTGCTTGAAGTAGCGCTTTGCACGCCAGGTGGGTTTTTTGAAACGTCTTCTGGATGGGACACCGACGAATTACTGCACTTGTTTGTGAACCGCAAAGTCCAACCGATTTTCGTGATTCCGGTAGGCGTCACTATCGGTAGGTACTCGTACGGTCGGGGCAGTTAGGCGAAAAACCACCCCTATATCCACCCACGAAATCACGCACCCAACAAGGCCAATTGACACCCCTTGACCCCTAGAATGACAGTCACGATGCCAAATAGTAGCAGAAAGGTTTCTAAGAGCAAAACTTCGTCGAAGTTGACAGTAAATGGCCTGAGACGTTCTCCATTGCCCCTATTGCGCAAGGAGGCCAGGGATGTCAATGGTGAAGGACTTGAGGACGCTGACATTATCAATCTGAGGATTAGAACGTCACGCAAGTTCAGATATTCTTGGAGCACCTCGCAAGACAGCTGCCTAAATTGTGGTGGGATGGTGTAGACGCACTCGGACATCGTGAGGGTCCCGCCATGCTGGGGTCCGGCGGGCCTGTGTAAGATGCCTCAAGGACCGCCGTTAGCGCGTCGAACAGCGAAGGCTAAACGGATTTGGCAGGCATCAACTTAGCCAGGAAGGCTATACTCGGGATCACTGCCCAAGATGTTGTAGCAGGAGTGGATCATTCACGAACAAGACCTTTACAAAGAGCATAGACACTTGATGGCAGTCAAATCCTAGTCCCACCTTAGCTATCCTAGCCGATTAACACAAATATCCTTGGCCCTATCATGTTCTGGTGCCAACAATATATCCTTATGGGAGCTGCAGCCCCAGTACAAATGCGTTCGATGCCTCCTAAGCTACAAGACGTCTCCCACAAGGAAAAGCTTTTGGCCTCGACATTGATATATGGTCTGATGGAGGACCTCTTCACGATGGGCCCCTCCGCGGCTGCGGTGGCGGGTCGGCTTGGGCGGTGCCGTAGGATTTTGTGGGGGGCGGGAGATGGGTGTTAGGTAAGGAGCGTGCGGCTTCTTGAGGAGGGTGTGGGAGAGGTGCGATCCGCACCTAGCTAGTTCCGACTCCTCTGGAGAGGACGGAAGGAGTGAACGCTCGTACCGGCAAGTTTCCCCACCCAGTTCTCCTTCACCCCCCGGCCCCGTCTCTGCGGGCCTGGACCCAGGCATAGGCACGTCCCTATGTACCTCCATCCTCTTCGCCACTACAGCCTCTTTCGCCTCTCGCTTCGATCCGAATGTCACATCCCCCTGCCCCTCGCCCTTTCCCTCTCAGCCCAAAGACAACGCACTCGCCAACCGCAACACGACGCTGAACCGCTTCACCGTTGGCTCCGCGAACCCGAAGGTGGACCGCAATCCGCGCTCTTGGTATAAGTGCGTGAGCTGCGGGACGTGATGGGAGGTTCTGGGTTGCCGGGTTGATCTGGTTGTTAGATCGGGTTAGGGTTAGGGTTAGGGTTAGGGTTAGGGTTAGGGTTAGGGTTAGGGTTAGGGTTAGGGTTAGGGTTAGGGTTAGGGTTAGGGTTAGGGTTAGGGTTAGGGTTAGGG
>JAMYGW020000035.1:0-17457 GCA_025617375.2 Acarospora socialis
GGCCTGCCCGCCGACGACGCCGTGATGATCAGCGCCAAGACCGGGCTCAACATTGAGGGCGTGCTGGAGGCTTTGGTGACCCGGCTGCCGCCGCCCCCAGGGTGTGGCCGACGCGCCGCTGAAGGCGCTGCTGGTTGATAGCTGGTATGACCAGTATCTCGGCGTGGTGATCCTGGTGCGGATCAAGGACGGCCGGCTGAAGCGCGGGCAGAAGATCCGCATGATGTCGAACGGCGCCGTGCACAACGTGGAGCAGGTCGGCGTGTTCACGCCCAAGATGATCCCGACCGGCGACCTGGGGCCGGGCGAGATGGGGTTCATCACGGCGTCCATTAAAACCGTCGCCGACTGCAACGTGGGCGACACGATCACCGACGACCGGGTGCCGGCGACGGTGGCGCTGCCGGGGTTCAAGGAGAGCATCCCCGTAGTGTGGTGCGGCCTATTCCCGGTCGACGCCGACGATTTCGAGCATCTGCGCGACAGCCTCGGCAAGCTGCGGCTGAACGATTCGAGTTTTCACTACGAGGCGGAGACCTCGGCGGCGTTGGGGTTCGGTTATCGCTGCGGGTTTTTGGGCTTGCTGCATTTGGAGATCATCCAGGAGCGGCTGACCCGTGAGTTCAACCTCGACCTGATCGCGACGGCGCCCAGCGTCGTGTATCGCATCCACACCACCAAAGGCACGGTCGAGGAGCTGCATAACCCGGCCGACATGCCGGAGCCGATGAAGATCGACCACATCGACGAGCCCTGGATACGCGCGACCATCATGGTGCCGGACGATTATCTCGGCAGCGTGCTGACGCTGTGCAACGAGCGGCGCGGACAGCAGGCGGACCTGACCTATGTCGGCAACCGCGCCATGGCGGTGTATCGCCTGCCGCTGAACGAGGTGGTGTTCGACTTCTACGACCGCCTGAAGTCGGTGAGCCGCGGTTATGCCAGCTTCGATTATACGATGGACGGCTATGAGGAGAGCGACCTGGTGCGGATCAGCATCCTGGTCAACCAGGACCCGGTCGACGCGCTGTCGTTCATCGCGCACCGCAGTGCTGCGGAAAACCGCGGGCGGAGCATCTGCGCCAAGCTGAAGGATTTGATCCCGAAGCAGCTGTTCAAGATCGCGATCCAGGCGGCGATCGGCGGCAAGGTGATCGCGCGGGGAGACGATCGGCGCGCTGAGCAAGGACGTGACGGCCAAGTGCTACGGCGGCGACATCAGCCGCAAGCGCAAGCTGCTGGACAAGCAGAAGGAAGGCAAGAAGCGGATGCGCCAGTTCGGTAAGGTGGAGATCCCGCAGTCGGCGTTCCTGGCGGCGTTGAAGATGGACGCGTGAACTGCCGCGGGTAGTGGGTCAGTTTGCATGAGATCGTCAGCCGTCATTGCGCTTCGTCATTGCGAGCCGGCTTCGGTGCGGCAATCCAGGGGTGCATGGGCCAAGGTTGGTGCTGGGACCTCTGGATTGCCGGGTCGCGAGCGCTCCTCGCAATGACAGGACTTTATAACAGGACGACACCGCCCGGCGTTTCTCAGTGGCCCGTTCAATTGCAAACTGACCCATGACCCGGCCGTATGCCGGATTGATTTCGGGTTGTGAGCGCCAGCGTGTTGGTAGGCAGGTTTGGTTTGCGCACCTGACCAGTCGAAAATTGTTTCACGTGAAACATTAGGCCGCGCGGCGCCCGCTCGCGCGGCGGTTGCTGTTCTGCGCCCCGCCACGCTGGCCGCCACCGCGGTGGCCCTGCCCGCGGCCGTTGCCGCCGCCCAGCACCGGCGCCCGCATGGTCGAGTGTCGCGCGGCTTCCGAGTGGTATTCGTGCTCCAGGAACACCGGGATCGTCTGGCCGACGTCCTTTTCGATGTCCCGCAGCCAGGCGCGCTGTTCGGCGCTGCACAGCGAGATCGTGTGGCCCTCCCGTCCGGCACGCGCCGTGCGGCCGATGCGGTGCATGTAGCTTTCCGGCACGTTGGGTTTGCATGAACGCCCGGCACTGTTAAAGATGCCGCTGCGCAGGAGAGATGGCCGAGCGGCTTAAGGCGCACGCTTGGAAAGCGTGTGTGCGTGCAAGCGTACCGTGGGTTCGAATCCCACTCTCTCCGCCAGAAACGCCTTTTATATGACTGAAAAGGCTAGCATTTTCATTTGCAAGCGTCGACTTACCCCTGAGTTTACCCCCAAAGCTGCTGGCGCTTGCAGTCTTGCAGGCCCGAGGAATGGGAGGGCTTCTTTGGCGAAGATATCACCTCGCGATGCTTCATTCAGTCAGCCCAGCAACACTAGCCGTCGAGGTTACACGCACGCTGACCTGATGGCCGGATCCCAACTTGAAGGACTGGGCCCGCGATCCTTGTCCACGACAGGCCACGTGACTGCGGGGGCGCTCTGACCGCATTTTCAGGCGACGAATCAACCACACCCGGCTGCACCGGCGCGAGTCTGATCTGCTGCGCCTCATTTAGCGTCCTGAGATCCCGCTGCACACCAACGGTTCGGAGACCGACGTCCGTGCCTGCGTGACCAAGCGCAAGATCGCCAACGGCACGGTGAGCACGGCAGGAAGCACGGCGCGCGATGTTATGCTCGGCCTGACAAAGGCCTACAGCAAGATCAAGGTCTCGTTCTTCCACTACCTCGGCGACCGCCTGGGACACCCCCAGGCGCCAGCACCGTCCCTCCGTTTCCAGACTTCGTGGATCAGCCCGCAACCACGGCCGATTGCTCCCGAATCTACCCCGACTACATACACGTTTTCGGCTAGGGCGTTGTAGGCGTGTGAATATCAGCACACTTTCGCCCTAGCGTGACAGCACCAGGAAACAGCTCTCATGAGCACCACCATCTACCACAATCCGGCCTGCGCGACCTCGCGCAATGTGTTGGCGCTCATCCGCAACACCGGCGAGGAACCAAATGTTGTCGAATACCTCAAGACTCCACCGTCCCGGGACGAACTGACGGACCTCATCCGGCGAATGGACACCCCGGTCCGAAGCCTACTCCGCCGCAAGGGCACGCCCTACGGCGAACTCGGGCTCGACAACCCGGACCTTACCGACGATCAGTTGCTCGATGCCATGATGGCGAACCCCATCCTGATCAACCGACCCATCGTCGTGACGCCGCTCGGTGTCGCCCTGTGCAGGCCATCGGAAGCTGTATTGAGCCTCTTGCCTCGCGAGCAAAACGGCGCCTTCAACAAGGAGAATGGGGAGCCGGTCATCGACGATCAGGGCCGCCGCATGGACAAGGGAAACGCCCGGTGAGCGCGTCGTCGCAGGCCGAGGCTGCCCGGGTTCCGCACCAAGCCGCTATAGATAAACTTGAACACGACCTGACGCTCCGGGTGGAGTTATGCATGAACGCCTAACAAAGCACATGACGCTTGATCCCCGCAGGCAGGCGGCAAAAACACTGCCTTGTCAGACAATCTGGTAAGCTTGTTGCTATAGGAACGAAGCGGGATGGTTGAGACACCCTACTTGTCAGCCCAGGACGATGCTCTCAACCGATTGGGCAGACTGATCGATACCGGCCTATCGCCCGAGCTGGTTGTGCATGAGGTGGGCACGATCGTCGCCGGCTGGGCGAACGAGCCGGATATGGATGCCGGTGTTGCCCAGGAGCGCATCGAACGGCTCTGGGACAGTCTCAGCAAAGATGCTGCTGACCTCCAGGAGCGGGTTGTGGACGTAGAAGGCGGCGACGCTCAGTCGCTAGCACAAGCCCGCCGAGTGCTTGCTGCTATGAATGCAGCCGTCATGGCATTAGCAGCGGCGCACGAGCGCATCTGACCTCGATGCGGATGAGCGCCCTTACTGGCATAACTGCTCGCGCTAGCGTGAACAGGGATCAGAAGCGCCCGTGCCCCCTGGTTTCTGCACCACGCTGCCGCACATTGCTGCTGGGATGAGCCGGTCGGCGTGCGGCCGGCAACGATCAGGCACGACGTCGGCGGATCTCCAGCAGCCGCAGCTGCCGGTCAAGGCTCACATTCATGGGCTGCCCGGCGCCATACCAGCGAGAGCCCCATGGTCGTCAGCGATGATCTCCAGCAGCCGTTCTTGCGAGACCCCGGCCTTCACGTCCGGGTAGGTGATCGCGACGCAGGCGATCAACTGCGCGTCGCTCCACTCCCTCCCGGGCCGATGCCACGGCAATGCCGGCGAGTGCCCCCGCTCCAGGCGCTTCACGCGCCGGTCCAGCCCAGCGCTCATCAGCGTGCCCTCGCTGGCTTGCGCCATAGGCCGCCAATGATCGCGCTCCCGACAGTGTCGCGGTCGTAACACGTCAGCTCGACGGGGTGCCGCGAACCGTCCTCGATCAGCGCGCGAACACTCGGCCGGGCCAGATAGGCCGTCCGCCGCTCAAACAGGCCGGGACGGTCGAGGTCTATCACCTCGATGCTGCCGTCCACGGCGCGACCCATGCCGGCCACCGCCGGCACGAAGCCGGGCACCTCGGCGTGGAGAACAGCAAGCGCTGCCCCGTAGGCAGGATGATTGCGCAAGCGCGCCTGATGGCGGATGCCGACCTTGACCTGCTCATAGCCCTCCTGGAACTCGGCATGATACTGCTCCGGGAACCCGCCCGCGAGCAGCCCGGGCTTGCTGTCCAGGATATGCAGCGACAGATCGTCATAGGCCCAGCTCTCGAAATCATACGGGGTCGGCACCTCACGCTCCAGGCGGCCCACCCGTCGCGCGACGCTGCCCTTCATCGGGCGCTCTTCGTTGGAACCCGTTGCTCCAGCTGGTCGAGCCGTTGCTCCAACTCACCGGTCTCGATCGCCCGGCGCTTGGTTTCCATCACCCCGGCGATCACCGCCGCCTCGTCGGGCGTCATCTCGCCGCTGGCCATGGCACGCAAAAGGCTGCCCAGAGCACCTGCCAAGTCCGACGCTCTCTCGATCACCGGTAAGTCGAACAGGACCGGCCGGCCGCGGCGGACCGGTGCCACGCGCTCCAGCACCAGGCGCAGCGCGATCGTGTCGCCTTCCTTCGCCATCTCGATCGCCTTGCGGGTGATGGCCTCAGCCTCGCCCTCAAGGAGCCGCTCTACGGCCAGCGTGGTCGCGTTGCGTGTGCCGGCCGGCTTGCCAGCGGGATTGCCGCTCTGACCCTTGGCGAACCGGCTGTGGTTGCCACCCCCGCCCTGCTTTCTGCCTGCATTTTCAGTCATAACGGCCCGGCTCCTGCGTGACACGGCAGATCAATTCACCTGGAACATGGTCACTGGGCAGGTCGATCCAAAGTACCGTGCGCAAGTCTCGCGCATGTCGGCGCGAGTACGACGCTGGCTCATTGTCTACAACCGCCGGCTCGGAGAATGGCCGCCCTCGACCCATCTGCGACATCAACAGCTTTCGCCCTTGCGTCCGGTCACGGAGGCGAAGCTCCAACCCGACACGCAATGCTAGCCGCCATTATTCATCAGCCCGAAGCGATGCCTTGCTGAGACAGACGTTTCTCGCGTGATGGTTGTGAGGGCGTGCGGGATCGCTGCCACCTCGGGAGTGACATGCTGGCGGCTCGATACGGCGGCGTGAGGGGTTGGTGGAAATGAATGACGGTGGGGCACGCTGCCCCACGGTTTAGCTGGTCAGGCGCGGCATGCGGCCGAGGACGAAGGCCAGAATGGACTGGCACGGTGCGCGGCTGGGCAGGTGCAGCTTGACCTGGGTTTTGAGTTCGACGACGCGCACGGCGAGCTTGACCAGGTGCAAGCGCAGGGTGTCGAACTGGGCGGTGCGCCAGGACGAGCGGCGCGGCATCAGCGTGCGCAGGCTCCATAGGAGCCAGTAGGCGCCGGCGTGCAGGAACAAGCGGAACTGGTTGGCGGTGGCCTTTGTGCATGAGGTGCGGTCGGCGGCGAGGTGGCGCTTCCAGCTTTTGATATGGTTTTCCGCTTGGCCCCTTTGGCAATACCGCCGCTCGTAGAGGGCGCGGGCTGAGCCGCCTTGTAGGCTGGTGACGATGAAGCGTGTGTCTGTCCCGTCGGGCCCGGCCTCGACGCGCGCGACGATGCGCTCGACCCGGTCCCAGCTTGCGGCAGCGTCGTAGAACTCGGTGAAGCGGCGGAGCTTGGCGCGGCCGTCCGAAGCGGCAAAGCGCGCGGCGGTGCTGGCTTCCAGGCGCTCGACGTGACGGCGCAGCGTGCTGGTCGGTGCGACGCCAAGCAGGTAGTCCACGCGGTTCGCCCGGCACCAGCGCAGCACCTCGGGGCCGCAATAATGGCTGTCGGCCCGCAGCAGGATCTCGACCCGGGGCCAGTTGGCGCGGATCTGGCGCAGCAGGCGGCGCAGGAAGGCCCGGGTCTCGCGTCCACTCGGCCGCTTGGCTGGGCGCAGCACGGCGGTGACGAACCGACCCTCGCCGTCGAACACCACGATGGGCTGGAAGCCGTATTCGTCGTAGTGCGCGTTGAACAAGCGCATCTGCTGCTCGCCGTGCACGGCGTCGAACGTGTCGTCCACGTCCAGCACGATCCGGCGCGGCACCTGGCGGAAGGATGCGCAATACAGGTCGACCATGGCCTGGCCCATGCGCAGCAGCGCGCGTTTGTCGGGCAGGTTCTCCAGGCGTGAGAGGGTCGGCTGCGAGCACAGCGCCGTCTCGTCCTCAAGCCGTTCCATGGCCAGCTTGAACATCGGGTCGGTGCGCAACCGGTCGGCATCGTTGCCGTCCTCGTAGCCAGCCGCGATCATCAGCAGGCGAAAGCGGATGATCTCGTCGAGCCCGTGCACGACGCGCTCCGGGTCGCGCGGGTCCATGATGCAGGCCGCCAAGCGTCCGGCCACGTCGAGGCGCTGCTCCACCTCGCGCAGCACCAGCAGCCCACCATCGGATGAAAGGTGGCCACCATCAAAACGGGCGATCACGGGCTTGCCGCCAACGGGTGACAGGCCAGGCAGCGCGGGGGTAGTCTCAACCTTGGCGGGCATGGCACTCCGGATCCGTAGACTTGGCCTCGACAACCACATTCTACGCTGGATCAAGGGCTTGTACTATGCCCGTCAACCCTCATGAATTATTCAGGCTAGGACTGTCAGCTTCGCGCCCATCTCGGACGTAAAAGGTCACTCGTGCTTTCCCAAAAGCGGACGTTCATCGAAGCTACGGATCGGAAGCGCCTTGAGATCGAATTCACTCTTGAACCGCAGCATGGTCGGGATGATTGGAGGGGCGCTCTTCGGGTCAGCCGCAGGGCCGTCTATTGGGAGCGGCTACTTCAAACCCTTCATCAGCGCGGCTGTTGCACTCTCTATGATGGACGTGCCCAGTCCCAAGTGGGTCAGCAGCGTGAGCATCAGACCCATCAACATGACAGCCGAAGTATGCCCCATCGTCTTGCCGAAAGCGGGGGCGTAGTTCTTTGCGAAAAGGTCGACATAATGACCCACGTCCAGTGCGGTCTTTGTCGCGGCTGCTTTCGGTCCCTTGGTCTCGTTAAGTAGCCGGTTGAGCCGGCGCAACTCCCTCGTCAGCGCCTTCACGTCCTCAAGGTATCCTTCCTTGTCTATGCGGAGAGCCGGAGGGGGAAGGTTGTGGTGGCGCTTGGGATCGTAGTCGAGCGCCTCCTGCAGGGCGACGAGGATGATTCTAGAGTATTGGGTTATTTCGTCGCGGTTCTTGGCGAGCCTCAAGATCGTGGGGGCCGCAGCGCGGCGTCCATCCGGTCCGATCGGGAGGATTTCACCTCTTTCCCCCAGAACCCCAACTACCGGGACGTCGCCGCCGTAAGTGGCGGAGCCGTCTCGCCTCAGCGTTCCGTCGTGTTGTTGGGGGACGCGAGCAGCGGATTCCGGCTTACCAAGCTCGTGAATGCTGGCTTCAAGGCTTTGCCGCTGGTTTTCAAGAGCCATCCCTATGGCGGAAGCCGTCGATATCTCGCCGTGCATCTCCTTCAGGGCTTCGATGGTTTTTCCATAGTAGGTGTGAGCGTGACCGTCACCCTGTTTCGAATCGGTTCCGGCCCCCGAAGCCTACTAATGCGTTCTTCAATGGGGCCATTCGGGTCCGGCGGTTTCCTCGCCATTACAGGAATCCTTTCCCGGTATGGTTCTCGAACAGCCCGCTTGCGGGCACCCTTTCCATCCGTGATGCCCTCCGAAAGGCGTCGTGTGTTTGCCGTTTCAGGCTTGGCCCGTCGGTCGTTGTCAGTCAACGGTTCGCTCGCTGGAGCGGCGTAAGGTATCGATTCTAAGCAGCGGTCGGACGAACGTCCGCTTTTCCTTGTGGTAATCTCCAGAGCCGCGTTCTGCTTCCGGCCACTTCTCTTCCGCTCTGCCGATCCGCATCTACCGCCGCTCGCGTCCGCCTCCTCCTTGCGTTGCACGTCCCGCCGCGAACGCCTCTGGCGTGAGCACGTCGAGGTTCGGGAACAGACCGCGCATGTGGCCGACGTTCCAGGTCACGATGCCCGGGATGCCCTGCACGACGGCCGCCCCGCCGATCAACGCGTCGTAGAGCCTCGGCCCGATCCCACCCGCGGCGGCGTACAGGCTGGTGGCCTCGAAGGTTTGCGCCGCCGTGAGCCCGACCAAGCCGGTAATCGCGCGCAAGCTCGCTAGAGCCGCCCATGCTTCCCCGGCGGTGAAGCCGAACGGCGCGCGCTCGCCGCCGCGCGTCAGGGTGCTGTATGCCTCGGCATAGCTGTGGGCAGACACGGCGAAATGGGCACGCGCGGGTTCAGCGAGCAGGGCAAGCGACGCCGTGTGGTGCTCGTGCGCCTCTGCCAGGATTGCGACCACGACATTGCTGTCGAGCAAGGCCTCGAATGCCGTCAGAGATCACGCCCGCGCACGGCCTCAAGCGCTTGGTCCGCCTCGTCCTGGGTAACATGCCGTCCCTGCGCGGGCTTGACCAGAACGGGGCCGCGCCGGACGAGGCCATCGACCGGCTCGGAAGCGGCTGGCGGCACATAGCCGCGCAGTGCGTCTTCAACTATCTCAGTTGTGGTCATGCCAGTGCGGCGCGCGAATCTCGCGGGCGCGGTTGCGGGCATAAGCGGAGCGGATGTTGAGCTGGGCGTTGTCCGCGCGCGGCATAGCTTGGATCTCCTACACCGCACTCTAGCGCGCCGCGACCGTCAAGGCTAGCCCCATTCCCTAGAGGCTATCCACCAAGGCATGCCCAGAGTCGTTGTCCTTATATGTCGGCGGGCAGCTCAGGTTGGTGTCCGCATATTGCTTGTTCCGGCCGGGAGCTGCCTGATAGCTCCCGGCCACATACGCCCAATCATAGGTCCCCCTCCACCAAACGCTTGAACGGCCGACCGGCTTGCACCCGACCTGTTTGCCTTGCTCCCGGTCCATATGCGCAAATCCAGCCATGCGCCCGATACGGATGAGGCGCCGGGGAGGGTTCATGCACAGCTCTGCACACCGTCGGCGCGCCGGTCTTGCGAAGATCGCCATGGCGGGCCTGGCGGCCCTCGGCGCGTTTGCCGCCCCGGTCGCCGCCCATGCCCAAGGCAGCAGCTGGCCGGGCCGGATCGAGATCCTGCCCGTCCGCTCGCAAACCTTGCCGCTGGACGCCTTCCTGCGCGGCGACAAGGCCGGACCCGACGTGCTGCTCGGCGGCGAGCTGCGCCTGCCGTTCGGCGCCAGCGGCCGGGTTCCCGGCGGTGATCCTGATCCATGGGTCGGGCGGGATCGGCGCCGGCCCGGACATGAGGGCGCACGTCCTGAACGAGGCCGGGATCGCCGCATTCATTCTCGACAGCTTCTCCGGCCGCGGCATCGTCTCGACGGTGGAGGACCAGGACCAGCTCAACTCGTTGTCGATGACGCCCGACGCCTACCGCGGCGCTCGACGTGCTTGGCGGCGCACCCGCGCATCCGGCCGGACCGCATCGCCGTTTGGGGCTTCTCCAAAGGGGCGGTGCCGGCCGTCTACTCGGCGGTTGGAGCGGTTCCGCGCGAGCTTCGGGAACCAGCGGTTCGCCGCCCATGTCGGGTTCTACACGCCCTGCAACGTTGCCTACGACAAGGACGAGGCGATGGGCGGGGCGCCGATCCGGCTCTTTCACTGGCAGCAGCGACGACTACGTGAACCCGGCGGCGTGCCGGGCGCTGGTGGCGCGCCTGAAGCCGGCCGGAGGTCGACATCGCGTTGACCGAGTACGCGGACAGCCAGCACGGCTTCGACAGCCCGACCTCGCCGCCGCTGCTCGCCGTGCCGAAGGCGCAAAGCACGCGCAACTGCCGGCTGAAGGAGGGTCCGAACGGCACCTTGGTCGATGCGGAAACGGGACAGCCCTACGCGCTCAAGACCGCGTCCTGCGTCGCGGTCGGCGCGCATGTCGGGGCACAACGCGCAAGCGACCGAGGCGGCGCGGGCGGACGTGATGGCGTTCCTGACCGCGACGCTCCTGAAATGAGCGGAGGGCCGGGGCGCTCGTCCCGGTGCATCCTCGGAACGGCGGCACCCGCGGTTGCGGGGGCCGCAGTTCAAACTGTGACGGTTCTGGGGTCACCTCACGGTTTGCTCAAAACTGCACGGTAAGACCCATGCACAAACAACTTACCTTCGGCTGAGTTCTGAAAGAGGGTTTTGCAATGGAAATCGCCAGATTCGGCGTAGGAGCGAGAACCCCCTCCGCATACCCTCGTTTGTGGAAGCCCCTGATATGCCCGGCTTCTCGGCTTAGCGTGCGATTTTGAGCAAACGGTGAGGTGACCCCGTTCTCCTCGCCTGCTCCACCATGTTGGCGCATATCGTGGCCGGGCCGACCCGATGGCGGGAGGCAGACGCAGGGCCGAAGCCGCGAGGGTGACAAACGGAGCTGGGGTGGCGACACTCTGGGCGGCGACGACCACTCGGAGGCTTCCATGGAACTGCGCAACCTCGGCCGCTCCGGCCTGCGTGTCTCGGCGATTGGCCTCGGCTGCAACAACTTCGGCGGGCGCATCGACTGGACGCAACGCGCAAGGTCATCCACAAGGCGCTCGATGTCGGCATCACGCTGTTCGACACTGCCGACGTGTACGGCGAGCGCGGCGGGTCGGAAACCTGCATGGGGCAGGTCCTCGGCGACGCGCGGAAGCGCATCGTGCTGGCGACGAAGTTCGGCACGCCGATGGACGACACGGGGGGAGAGCGAGGGCGCCTCGCGCCGCTACGTCTTCGCCGCCGTCGAGGCGAGCCTGCGGCGTCTGAGGACCGACTGGATCGACCTGTATCAGCTGCACCGCCCCGATCCGCACACGCCGATCGAGGAAACGCTGCACGCGCTCGAAGACCTCTCGCGCGCGGACAAGATCCGCTACTACGGCTGCTCGAACCTGCCGGCGTGGCAGGTGGTCGAGGCGCAATGGACCGCGAAGAAGCTGAACCTCGCTGGGTTCGTGTCCTGCCAGGACGAGTACTCGCTGCTCGTGCGCGAGGCCGAGCGCGACCTGGTGCCCCGCGATGGCCCGCGATGCGCGCCTATGGGCTGGGCCTCCTGCCGTACTTCCCGCTGGCCAGCGGGCTACTCACCGGCAAGTAAACCGGCGCAACATGCCGCTTCCCGAGGAAGCGCGGCTGACCAAGACGCAGCGGCTTGCCGACCGCTACCTCACAGAGAAAAACTGGCAGACATCGGAGAAGTTGATCGATTTCGCCGAGGCGCGCGGGCGCACGCCCTTGGAACTCGCATTCAGTTGGCTCCTCGCCCGCGCGCCCGTTGCGAGCGTGATCGCGGGGGCGACCAAGCCGGAGCAGGTCGAGGAGAACGCCAAAGCCGGGGCGTGGAGACTGACCGAGGACGACCTCGCCCGAGATCGACCGGATCAC
Source organism: Acarospora socialis (assembly GCA_025617375.2). Classification (NCBI taxonomy): domain Eukaryota; kingdom Fungi; phylum Ascomycota; class Lecanoromycetes; order Acarosporales; family Acarosporaceae; genus Acarospora; species Acarospora socialis. Next base: position 11,783 of record JAMYGW020000035.1, read on the forward strand.
GCTGGACTGAGCCGTGCTCGTTGCCTGAGAACCGCTGATCCGCTGCCGGCCATTCGCGAACCGCCTTTTCAAACCCGGAATGGCGATCAGCGCAGCGAGGCGGCGAGCACCGAAACCGTGTTGATCCAGCCCAGCACGTCCGCGATCTCCGTGGCGGCGAAGGCGACAGTGCGGGGGACCGAGGCGTTCGGCAACCGGGATGATCGCGGCCAGGTCGGCCATCGCCACGGCGTTCAGGTCGATTTCCAGCCGATACGGACCGATGATCGGCGCTGGACGGCAGGCTTGCAGGTCGCGCAGCGCCGCCGCGGCGCCCGCGCGGATCGCGGCGCAGGCCCGTTGCGGTGACAATGCGCGCGCGGCCCGGTGGCCGACGGCGTGCTTGACCACCACGGCCTGCGCGCCGGGGAACAACCCGGCGCATTGCGCCATTAGCTGGTCGTCGCCGAAAGCAGGGCGACCGGCACGCCGAAGGGCGCCGGCATAGGCGCCATAGAGCGTCGCCTCCGCGCAGTCGATGCCGTTGACCCGGATGGCGGGCGAACGCGAAGCCGTTGACCGTGTGCGAAAGGACGCCGTAACGGCCGGCCCCGGAATGGTAGCCGGTGAAAAACGCGGCGTCGAAGCTCACGTCGAGGCCAGCGCACATGCCGGCCGGCTTCGGCCGGCCCAGCAGCAGCTCGGCCCGGGGGGTCGAGCAGTTCCGGGATCAGGTTGGTTTGCGGGCCGTGGCCGTCGTTTGACCAGCACCAAGGCGGCACCGCCGTCGAACGCGCCGGCCACGGGCCGCGCTGACCTCGTCGGTCATCAGCCGGCGGGGCACGCTCATATTCCGGGTTGCCAGGCTGGCCCTGCGCCGGGTTCACGACGCCGGCGACCCCTTCGATGTCGGCTGAAATGAAAACCTTCATGACCTTTCCCCGACCGACCGCAAGCTTTGCCGCACGTGGCCGGCGCGGCCCGTGGTCGTTTCGGCTGATGCCAGCGCATCGAGGACGGCCTGCTCCGTAACGTCAGCCATGGCCGCGAACAGGCGGTCGATCCGCGGCTCGGCCAGGACCTGCATTGGCAGCAGGTCAAACGGCGCGGCGAGCGGCATGCGGTTGGCGGTCGAGAAGCCGATGAACAGGTCGCCGCTTGCCGTGCCCCCAGAAGCTGCCGACGCGCGCAAGCCCCACGCCGCCCGCGGCGGATCACGCGCGCCAACTGGCGATGCTCCATCGGGATGTCCGTCGCCATCACCACGACGACCGAGCCGCTCTCCGGCGCCCGGGGCCGCGGGGGATGGCACGCGCCGGCCACCCGGCAGGCGCAGGTCGCCGGCCCGGCCGAAATTGCAAAGGGCGAGTACGCCGAGCCGGCGCGGCACGCCGTCCAGGACGACGGCCGCCGAGGCCGTGCCGATGCCGCCCTTGAAGCCGAAGCAGCTCATACCGGCGCCCGCGCCGACCGCGCCGGAGGCGAAGTCGATGTCGGCCGCATCCACCGCGGCGCACGCATCCGCCTCGGTCACCGCCATCGCCTGGATGTCGTTGAGATAGCCGTCATTGCAACTCGGCCACCACCGGGTTGACGGGTGGCGAGCTGCCGCCCGATGCCGGGGGTTCTGCGCGATGGCCCGCCGGATCAGCGCGTTCGCGCAGGCGCCCGACCGACAGGGTGTTGGTCAGCAGGATCGGCGTCTCGATCTGGCCCAGCTCATCGAGCTGCATCAGCCCGACGCTCTTGCCGAAAACCGTTTGAGCACATGGGAGGCGGCCATCGGCCGGTCCCTGAACACGTCGCCCCCGTGCGGCACGATGGCGGTGACGCGGTGCAGATGTCGCCCCGCTTGAGCGTGCGATGGCCCACGCGGACGCCGGGCACGTCGGTGATGCGCCCGGTCACGGCAGGCTCATCGCAGCTTCTGGTCCAGCGCGTCGCGCAGCCCGTCGTCCGAGCAGGTTGAAGGCCAGCACGGTGACGAAGATCGCCAGGCCGGGAACAGCGTGAGGTGGTCCGCCACGCCGAGGTAGCTGCGGCCCTCCGCCAGCATGGCGCCCCATTCCGGACTGGGTGGGCGGGCGCCGAGGCCGATGAACGACAGGCTCGCCGCGGTCAGGATGGAGGTGCCGAGGCGGAGCGAGGCTAGACGATCACCCCCGGCATGGCACCCGGCAGGATGTGGCGCAGCATCAGCGCCGCCCGGCCCACGCCGATGCTGCGGGCGGCCTGGACATAGAGCGTCTGCTTCAAGGTGAGCGTGCTGCCGCGCACGAGGCGCGCGAACACCGGCACGCTGAACACCGCGATGGAGTAGATCACGTTGTCGATGCCCGGCCCGAGCAGGGCCACGACCCCCGATCGCCAGGATGATGCCGGGGGATACTATGGTCTTTTACAAGCATTTGCAGATGCTTTAAAACTACTTTGAAAGAATATGTGTCTATGGCCAGCAAAGCCATTTTTCACTATTTATGCTTGTTTTAACCTACACTATTATGGTAAGCTTATGCTTAATAGTACTCTTTTCAAGCTTATTTTATTTGTAATTTCACTTTTTTGTCTCTATATATTAGAGATGGAAAGTTATTTTTTTAACACTCTATTACTTGTATTATTATTTATATTTTATACTTATAGAATATATTGTAAAGCTAAGTTTAATCTAAACCTTTGAATTTATTTTACAGTTATATTGCTATTAAGTTTATCTGTGTTGGCTATATCTTGAGCTATTATTATAATGTTGTTGAAGGGACTTAGTGGATTTCTGCCTTCTTTTATAGTTTTCTTATCCCTGTTACCAGACCCAGACAATTTCTTAGAAAATTATCTAGTGTTAACAGAACCCTCTGTTCAAATAACTCTAATGGGTCTCACGGAGAAGGGTCAGGAGGTTCTAATGGTAATGGAGGAAGCACAGGTCCTGGAGGTAATACAGGTCCTAATGGTGGTTCAGCTGTAGGTAACCATGGCGGGAATTCTCAGTCTCATAATGACGATAATGAACACTCTCACAGTAGTACTGGATCTCAACTTGGTAGTTGAGATAATACCCTTTTAACTTTCCTCGGAATTGATAAAGAAAGATTATACTATAGTAATCATTCTGAGGCTGGTAGTAGACCTCATCTGTATGGATCTAATATAGGTTTTATATGTAAGCATTACGGAAAAATGGATCATATATCTCCAACAGTTCTAACACAACCAGAGGATGGACAAGGTGAAATAGGTGTAAGGTGTTCTCGTGTTAATGGTTTTACTGTGCATCTTCTGCCTGTACGTATAGACCTTCATTTCTGCCTTGGTTACCACACGATAACAACATCAATCCCCAAACGGGTGGTTTACAATGTAGAGTATGTTCAATTAAGATATGCGACAGCTGTGCGGTAAAAGAATTAGCTATGTTTAGGAGATTTTGCCTACTAGAATTAACAGCTAACCACTGCTAATCAAGAAGTTATTAAAATTTATAGAATAAAACAACCATATACGCTAATATAACCCGTTATTGGTTAAGTATTGTAAAAATTCTAAGATTTAATAAAAAGATTAGTGATTTCTACTTTAAATAAATTAGCTCAATGCTAAAGCAACCGTTTTACATACGGGGGGTTAAGGTGTTAAATTCACTTATTTATTAACTCCTGTTATTAAGGTTTTTTATATTTTAAATAGTTTCTTTAAAGAAACTACCAAAGAGAATTAATTTAGCAATTAATGTACCTTAAATAGGTACTTTTTAAAAGGAAAAGTACAAAACCTTTTATTTTATTGCAAAAGCTCCTATAAACTAAGCAAGAGAGGTTAATTTACATAAAGATAATCCTATAATATAAGTAAGATATTTTGCATAAAACTCTCTTTGTTTAGATTTATTACTGTATAATAAATACAATTTTAATAAGATAATATAGGGTGCAAGATAAGCTTTTTCGTGTGCATGATGAGTTAATTTGTGTGCATTTAAAGTCAGCAACTCTGAAGAATGATGCGTGTCTATCAACGAATTGATGCTCTTTACCATGTTTAATGTTAACGGCTCTCAATATATAAAACCCTTTTTTATTTCTCTTCTTATAATACAGCCACCACTGATAATTTCTATATTTGGCATATGGTTAGAATAAAATAATCTTGGGTTTAATTGATTTAGCTAATATTCTGTATAGAGATACAGTAGTTTAATATTCAGCATTAATAGCAGGAAGACTAGAAAGCTCAGTATCGGATTATAAATTATATCAAACACTTGGCTAAATAACCTCCCTTATATTGTTTAATGTCTCAATAGGAATGCCTTTTTAGTTAGGTGAGACAAACTGCAAAATGCTATAAATAACGGCATAGGAAAGTCCAGAGCTATTTGGGTAGATGTATATTTTTATAGTTTTATTTAACCTAAAGGTATACAGAGGTAAAAACCTTGGTCTTTAACAGAAAATATAAGTTATCTAATATCTAAACAGATAAACAATTTAAGTTTATTAAGTATGATAAAACCGACGAACTAACAAGCACTACCTAGCCTTTTATTAGATTCATATGCAAAAACAGAAACTGGCTTATTTGTCTCACCTAACTAAAAAAAAAGGTAATTAAGCATAAATGCATTAGTATTTTATGTGATATTTTAATGTTAGCAATGCATTTTTTTTTTGTGCAAACAAAAATATAATTTAAGATATTAAAAGATATTAGTAATGGAGTAATTTCCATTATTTATAAGTATAGAAATATTTTTTTAGCTTAAAAAATTAAATTGAGGTTTGATGTTGGCTCTGAATGAACGCTGTCCAAATGCTTGACACATGCTAATCGAACGTCATTTTAGCTAAAGCTAACATGAAGTGGTGTACAGGTGAGTAAATGGTATTTTGGCTACCTTAAAGTAAGGAGAAAAATCCCTTATATGTAGAAAGGAAACTAAGGTTCCGCTTTAAGATGATAATTAATACCTCGGGTAAGTAGTAGTTAAGGTAATGGCTTAACTAGCTTAAAACCCGTAGTCGAGACTGAGAGGTTGATCGACCACATTGGGTCTGAAAAAACCCCAATACGTATAGTACAGCAGTGAGGAATATTGGTCAATAGCCTAACGGCTGAACCAGCAATTTGGGGGAATGTATAGCGAAAGCTAGTTGTATTATTAGTTAATGCAAGATCGACTACGTCGACTAAAGTTCTAGGTAGAATAATGATGATGACAATTTTTTTACCTATATGTCTTGACCAAGTCTCGTGCCAGCAGTCGCGGTAATACGTGGAAGACTAGTGTTATTCATCTTTATTAGGTTTAAAGGGTACCTAGACGGTATTTCTAGCCCAAAATAGGGTACGGATTTACTAGAGTTTTATGTGAGGAGGGGAGTACTCGTGGAGTAGAGATGAAATTTTGTTATACTATGAGGTAACTGGTAGCGGCGAAAGCAACCTTCTATGTATAAACTGACGTTGAGGGACGAAGGCTTGGGTAGCAAATAGGATTAGATACCCTAGTAGTCCAAGCAGACAATTCTGAATGCCATAGATTAGATTATTTTTGATCTATAAATGAAAGTGTAAGCATTCCACCTTAGGAGTAATGTGGCAACACAGGAACTGAAATCATTAGACCGTTTCTGAAACCAGTAGTGAAGTATGTTATTTAAATTGATGGTCCACAAAAAACCTTACCACAACTTGAT
>JAMYGW020000036.1:0-17245 GCA_025617375.2 Acarospora socialis
CGCTCAGAATAAGTTTGACAGAGACCTTCAAAGTCTGTACTGCGCCCCTTCTCAATTGGCGCCGTGAATCTGGCTGCTTGAGTATCGAGCACAAAAAGAAATGACTCAGCACCGCGGTTTTTGGAGTTCTCTTCAATAGCACAGAACACAGACTGCAATGACAGTTCGCGCAATCTGATTCCATTCCACCGCCGAAACTCAGATTTTGTTTCGCCGGTGTCAAGTATCCATATGTGAACGGCGGGGGTATTCTTCGTCCCATGCGCTTGGACGGCCCGTGCCACTTTGGTGTGCGGATGAAGGGGTGACATGGTGATTTCACCAACGTTCTTAGAGGCGGGGTTATGCCGATGCTCCTGAATGTGAGGCTCGGGTCCTGGGATGTGGGTGGTATCGTCTTGGGGTGCCTTGGTACGTTTGCGCGGGCGTTCAGAATCGGATTGTGGTCTGCGCCTTTTGGGCAAAGCGACAGTCTCACTTAGCGCATGAGCTTGCGTGTCAATACTGCTCCTGCCAGATCTCAACGTTGAAAGAAAGCTAGCGGTCTCGGGCTTACCTTTCTGTACCCTTTGCAGGGTCCGCATTTGAATACCGAGTTTCACTGCGCCATCGGTCGAGTCAAGGAAGACCGGCTGTACCCATCCCTGCGGAACGGACCAAGTCTCCAATGAAGTGCGATTGTGAACACCCATGCCAAATTGGAGCGGCAGACCATGAAACTGAAAAGGGAATAGTCATACTTTACCGCTCTCAATAATGCAATATCCTTCTCCAACAAGGAGAAAAAGCCTGCAAAAGGAGGCGAGGGGCGGCTGAGTTTCCATTTTTGTTATCCGCTGATAATGGATGTCTTGATTAGGAATAATGTCCCAAAGTGAGTCACCAAATATGTTATGGAGAAGTATTAGCAAGCTGGTCTACATACATAAGAGTAAGGGGTTAGGGTCTTGACACACGCTTACCAGTCCTTACAAATGAGGTGGTGGCGTAGCTATGGACCCGCCTCGCCCTGTTGCCTCTCAACGCTGATCACTATACCAATTATGCAACAAAAGGCCAACAAGGCAGACTTGGCCAACCTCGGGGCTGGGAAGCCAGTGCCGGCTGTGTTCACTGAGGTACCCTGAGGCTATAATACAGCACATTATGAGTTTAAAGTATGTGTTTCGGCACCTATCTTTTTCACCAGGCCGCAAAGCGTCTGGTAGGACATACTCCATGTAGCCAGTAGCGCTGTGGAACACGCTTTTAGTCCACGCCGCAGAAGAGGCCCTACTAGCAGGTTTCTAAGTGTACACATTGATGACTACCACATGGCTCCTCTATGAGGAACTCTGTAGCTCTGATAAGAGCTTGTCAGACGCTGACAATCAAGAGCGCCCCTGGCAGTGCTTGATCATGAAGGCCCTCGAGGTGAAGGCTCGGGCCGGCGGTTATGCTTTCGTTGGGGCATCAGTTGCAATTTGCGCGGTTGCTTCTGGAGATTGGTCTTTTTTGCCAACTTTCTCGGCGGTTCGGGTCACCAAATTAAAGACGGATGTTAGGGAGGATTCGCGGGCCAGTATCAAAGACGTGTGTTGTCGTCGTGGCTGCAGTATCAGATTCATTCATTTGATTATAGCTAGCTTATAAGTTCTGTATACCTAGAACTACATCGTCGTCATCCGTCATTAGGCCGTTGTTGTGATTAACGTGAGAATAAGAGAAATACCAATAGCACTATCTGTTGACAAGTCACGAGTAAGATGGTCATCTCATGATGTATCAGCCGCAAGACGATAGTTCTCGCCGCAGTCAGGCAACTGGATCATCCATCTCAGCCCGAGCATTCCCTGCCTTAGTCGTCACAGCCGCTTCTCCTTGGTCGTATTCTGGCCTAGTCTTTGGACAGCTCTTCTCAATGCAACCTACGCTACTTAGCATCCTCATATTGCAGTTGAGCTTGCATCACCTTTTGTCTATGAAGTTTACTTCACGCTTGGTCTCATTCCTTCCTTTGTCTCTGGTCTGAACACCCGCCCGTCCCGGCGTCCTTCAATGAGTCAAAAAAGCTTTTGACTAGGCAACGATACTGCCACCACTGCCACTCCGGCTGTGCCAAAAGTTGTAGGGCTCTTGTGACAATGATAGCGCCGGCCTAGAGTCAAGGCTCCCACACCACCCAGCACCACTGAATGGCTGTGCCCTGTGATACTGTTATCTTCTTGTCTGGATGGAGGGAAATCTCCGTATGCCTACAGTATTCATGGGCTGTGTTCATCCTTATTGGTATTTGACACAGAATTTTGAGTGCTTATACTAACGATGAATCATTACCCTCAGATCCACGTACCTTAGTTAAGAGTATCAGATACCTCATTGAGCCGCTGCGGATGTTACCGTCCAGTCCCATATGAGAGAGGACGGTGGCTATGAGTCGGGACTCGTCGTGTGGCGCCCACACCACCGTGGTCAGTCACCCGTGAAGACGACCCTGTACCTAGTGGCTATACTCTTCTCCGTGCCAGTAATCTGACTTAGAATCCTACTTCGGGACGACCAATGCGAAGGGTAGTACATCAGTGATTCTCGAACTAGTTGACCCTACCCTTAGGCTATAGCTCGTCTACAGCCTAGAAACTGCGCATTTTACAGATTATCTTAGGCCATAGCCTCATGCTCAGCCTAGTACCCTCTTACTTTGCAGCCTCTGGCCAGTACTAAAGGACAATACTTCTCTGTCGCCTGTCAAGCACTCACTCACTTGGATAGATGAGAACCACTATAGTTATTCACAAATCCTCCTCACTCTACGAAGAACCATGGCTTAGAATATCTTGACTCAGTATTACTTTCAATCATTGGATGGATGCTTGCTACATTGTTATCGATCACGCAAACCCTAACCATCATCGGCTTTTTGTACCACCACAGTACTTGGAACATCGCGACAACTGATAGAGCAAACTTCGTAGCTACGGTGTTGCTAAGTTGTACGGCTGCTGGTCTACTGTTTATTCTAAAATCAACTGGCGAAAGACACAGAGGACTATGGCTATGCAGTAGTCTATTCCTATGTCACGCTGTTGTTTCTGATGTTCTGTGAGTTGCAATATCAAACTATTCCCATCCTTATGTCAGTACAGCTCTAAGATCAGGTGGATGCAGATTTATTGTTTATCCCAAGTGGGAAAGCACAGGACTGAGGCATTCAGAGATTTTGTATAGAGTGAACATGGACTATGGTCTGCTTCGACTTCCCACATAGCTGATAGAGATGTCTGACTGATCATTTAGGACGTTGGGATACCGATGTTCCATGTGGATATAGATGTGTCAAGCACTTGACCTTATCAGCCGGTGACATGCAGATTCTCAATGAGACCAATCACTCAACTCATACCCTATCGATCATACCGGGTCTGCATGATCCTCTTCGCGAGCCACCCACCGCTACTCTTGGAGAGAGGTCAGGAAAAAGTTCCCATGTCACTATATTTACCAACATTCAGGAAGGGACAATTGTTCAGGCTTGCTGAATAAGTCGATCGATATCCGCATGAGTGGTGAGGACTACGAGTTTGATTCCGACTTCACTGCAAGGACTGAGTCATTTTCAACATTCACCTCTGCATGTGGATACTTAAAGATTGTCTCTGATACCGGAAGGACTATTGTAGAAGTCGCAAAGTTCAAGAGGTCCGGAGGCTAGCTTTGCCTTGTCTCTTCTACCATGGATACAAGTGCAAACATACCTTTGGGGTCCGTCGGAGCGCTATGGTTGTCATCCAAGTCGGTTTGCTCGAAGCGACAACGATGACTGGAAAGAGATGAAGCAGAAGTATTGGTTCTGAGAATATGGAGAGGATGGAAACAATGTTCAGTACTGTTCTTACTCTGAGTTTGAACAGATTGTCGGAAGTGCGCAGCCCTCACAAACTAGCAACCAAGCTCTTTGTGTTGGCTCTTAGTCTTTCACGTCTGTGGTTATTGATACATTATCTATACTCAAAGACCGGCTACTTCCCTTCCCCTTAAAGTTGACCAACCCGTCTATTACACTAAGCAGACTTCGATTTCATCTTTCAGCAGTAATCTAAATTCTTTTTAAGCTTGGTAAGCATAACTGTTACGACAGGACTCGATGGAACGGGATGTTAGAGGGGATTTGATATGGTTGATTATAACGAGTTGAAGAGGCCTCGGCGTTGGGCTGACCGGTTATGGCCACAAAGTCTTGCAGTACTAAGGAAGTCCTGCTCTCGCTGAAAGTCTCTTTCTCTCCGATCAGCTCCGGTACTAGCCCTCCTTGCCAACCGCCATCCGAGCTTGCGGAGCGAGTAGGTTGCGCTGGCCTACGCTATCCTCCGTCCCGCCGCTCGCTGCGTGATCTATGCTGCCAGACATCACACCTCGAATGTAACTTCTTTCATCTTGGTAGAAATCTCTCTCTTCATTGGACTCTTTGTTCTACAGTGCAGCCATTGCCACTCTGACAGGAAAACCGGAGGATACTTCTCAGGAAAACTCTTAGCATACATAGTTTGCGGAAACATACGGTAAGCATATCGATAGATGGAAGGTCTTGCCTGTGACCGACGTATGACTGCTGTTTTGGATTGTGTGCTCAGGTCAATCGTCAGAATAGCGACAAAGGGAGATAGAGTAGACACCATTCTGAAACCATATCTAAGCCATGGTAAGCCCATCACTATGTATGAGCACCTTACTCATATTTAGCTAAGGCACCGTACTGTGGAAGGCGTATCGCAGTTGCCTTAAGTCATTTTCGGTCACTAGGTAGAGCGTTAGCTGATGCGGGGTCAGCGCCAGACTGTGAGCTTAATTCTACAACTACCACTCAGCAGCGCCAATCTTAAACCCTAACATACACAATTGTACTACCTACTTAAGTACCTTAATATCTCTCTTACCTAGTAGTATGCTGTCACTCTCTTTACTATAAGGTATTGTCTGAGTCCGAATAAACGCTATCCTTAAACTCTGCACGTATCTCCGCCAATTGGCGCAGCCCTCTGCAGGTTGACAATTTGTAAGGTTAGGTGGTTGTGGTACCTGAGTAAGCCGTGCAATAACAGTGTAATGGCCAGGTAGGGTGTCGTAGCGGGAGTGCTTCGCGCATGTTAATCTTTGTGATATCAGTATCGAACGGTGAGTGGTCCAACAGGAGAGATATTTCCGTTGATCTACTCTGTACCGCGACACTTGCCTGTCCGTCAAGTAAGGGTTGTGTCTACACTACAATCGCTCCATACTCGTCAGCCCCCGAGGACTTTGCAGAGGCCCGTGCTAAATTCTCTGGTCAGGGAGGTAGCTTACATTGATACGGGGGGCCGGGGGACAGAAGACGGTATGTTGAGAGAACTGAATACTCTGTCAGCAATAACCGCTGGGCGGGTTTCATCATTCTAACCCTGTGTAGGCACATCATAATCGCTGACGCCTTGACTAACGACTGCTCTGGTGGGAGGTCCATGCGTTCTCTCCCCTTTACCCCAGCATCTCCCGGTCACGTAACGTCGTTGGTGTTGCTGTTCCCGTTGTTGCTATGTTTAAATCAGGAGCATCTGCCGAAGAAGTGGTCTTTCAAAGTAAGAGCACAACATTCATTGCGCATTGAAGATTCAGCTTAACTCGGTTCCACAATGGCTTGTCCAAACTTGCAGGAATGTGCCCTTCAAACATTGACTATCAGTGGATATCAATTGACTGACAGGTGTAGGGGAGACGCAATGATCAAGATTCATCTAAGTGGTCTGTGTTACAACAGAAAACAATCAGAGAATCACCCATGGGTTCTGGAGCCCGTCGTGCCAGGCTTGTCAGCCAATTCATGCAAGTTGAGGTCAGGAACGCATCGGAGCTGGAGAAGGTTGCTTAATATTGAATGCACTGAACACCAAATCTGTCAAGTTGAGCTGATGGAGTCCAGAGCCACCAATGTCAATCTTTACGAACAACTCGAGCTGAAAGGAAGACAATGCAATGCGCTGAGTAAGGAATGCCAGTTGTTAAGGGAATATGTGATACCCCTTGTGCGCCGTTTAATCCGGAATGGTTTGCCCTTGGAGCAGCTGGAGATTATACTGGATGCATTGCACAACGGGATGGGTAATAATTTCGAGGACGAAGAAAGGAGCTTGCTGGGAGATTGAAAAGTGACAGACAAGAAGCTGAGAGCAGCAACATGACAACGGAAGACAGTGAGAGCGCCAATGAGCCAAGCACAAATGACATGGGTATATCCTGGTTGAACTTGGAGTAGATAGACACATCACTCTTTACTTATGTCTAGCCAAGGGCAGGTTCCTTGGTTTGATATCCTTGTTCAATTGCCCTATCACACTTTATAACTTTCGACTCAGCAAGAATGTACACACACAGACAGAGTCACTGAGTCATCCAGCGCACTGTCTCTCTTCGTTTCTCTTCTTCTCATGTAAGGGCAGTTGAAATTTGTTCCTCTTCTCGTCATTCTTCTCCGTTGATGTTGCGGGTCGTTCAACCCAGAACAATTTATATAAGAACAGAGAAAAAGAAAGTAGTGATAATGGCTTTGTTGAACCGCCATTTCCTGCTGTCTCAACCAACAGATCACAAGTGCGAAAAAAGAAACGGGGTAAATTTGCCTGCTTTATGACTAGAGTGTGATTGACATTGATGAGGGATAGTGAGTGACTTGTAACAGTACGCAGTACAGCTGCTCTTTAATCAAATATGAGGCTCTAATCTGGCAAGAAGGTGCAATGTGCAACAATTGTTACGGGGCAAGGCCCGAGACTTGGTGACAGAGGAGGTGGCAGAACAATAAGCGGCCACGAGCGAGTTTGTGAGGTGTTGCCCTAGCCACAGTCTGCCATCTTCTCTGTCATCTAGCCTCGGCCTCTCCACGTTGTAACGTCATGCTTACTAAGCATTCCCTGGTATCTATAGCTTAGGTTTACACCTGACAATAATAATGCTAAGAAAGATCTCTTTGTTCTCACCATATATCTTTGAAAGTAAGTCTACAGGTTTCCATATAAGGTGTAGCCCGCTCAATACACTAGGTCAAAACACGAGCAAGCACCATGTAGAGTGTGAAGCGCTGACCTGTCAAGTGGCAAAGACGCATACTTGATACAATTGGTATTGACTTGAAAGTGTTGCAGTGGTTCAGCTCAGTAAAATCTATGAATCATCCTGATACAGGGCCACCATATTAAGGTATTGGGACTAGGAAACTCCAACCTTCAAGCTTGCAGCAAGCCCATTTACCAGCGCCCCGCAAAAACACAGGCGAGCGCTGCTTTCCTAGTGTTGACTTCTTGTCTTCCCATTACAAAAGCGTTGAGGCAACTACAAACTATTGTAAGAATCTCACTGCAGAGATTAGTAAGTGAGTGGGAAAACATTGAGTAAGGATCAAGAAGAAACAAGGACTGTGGTAGAATAGGGACAAATCTGAGTACAAAGTCATCATTGTAGTTCAGCTTAGTTGAAGTGTCGATGTGCTGTTAATGTCAGCCAGTAAGGTATGCCATACGTTTACTAAGACTGAATTCTATTTAAACTAACATAAAGTATAGGCAGTATTAGAATCACTCATGCGATGCCACATAGATCAAAGATACCTAAGTATTATCTCAATCATGAGCACTACGGTTCAGTTTGCAGAAAAATGCGATCTTCTAAGTTTCATGCACAACATCTGCACAGATCTGTTGCACCCTCTGATAATACTTGCAGAAGCTACAGGTCTAGAGAGAAGCAACATGATATTGGGAGTTTTTCTTGTATGACAGTTTACCACTACCATATATTTATGGATTCCTACCAACAACTACCACATCATCTACAGAGATCATCACTTGTGGCTCAAAATTCCATCGAGGAAGTTAATAATGCAGTTGTTGAACTATCTGCTGAGAGTATAACACAAAAGCCACCTTATGTGAATTATATGACAAAGCCTTCAAGGTATTGACAATATATGAGGCTTGCAAAGAGTGCTGTCAAAATTTCACTGTGTCCTCCAATAACAAACTGATCAGCATTCTTTCAAGTATCGATCAAGCTCAGTAAGGCATAAGACCCACCTTGAGGTTGAGCCCTGAGCAAATATATAGTGCAAGCAGACAACATAAACTATCTACCAATTCTATTCATTATAACAACCTCATGTACAGACTAAGCAACCTTAGCTCTCGTTTTTGGTGAATGTTACTATGCACCAATTAATATCAATAGTGATGGTGACCCATTTCCATCCAGCTTCTTTTGCCAAAGCTATTGTGCCATGTCTCATAAGGAACTATGCTTCTACTATGTGAGGTCACTTGAAAGATGATCTATTACTACTTATCTGACTGACCTATAGCAGCAATCAAGTTCTCAGGTAAAAGATTTCTTACAAGATCTTCCTATAATAGTCTGAATAACTACGCTCAGATCTTATAAATGAAGTACTACAGACTTGTGAAATGAACCATAAAGCAATATAATAAAAAGGACCAGAGACAATCTGATAAGCAGTGATATTCTCTATTCACACCAGATAACTCTGTACTCTCTCTTGAAGTATCAGTCATAGTATAAGTTGACAACTGCACTTTCGTCCCCGTGGCTTTAGTTCGAACGCTGTTTGCAATACGGAAGGTAGGTATGTGTATATACTCCAGGCTGCGATAACAAACACCTACTCCTTCTTCAGACCTTTCTCACTTCATAGTAGGTCACAAACTATGGCAAGCGAAGCTATGGCAAGCAGAACGTGTCGGCGAGTGGCTGACCTCATTCGTGGAATGCTGGTTGCCAATACATTTCGGTAAGTTTAGTACCAGATCTTTTCTGCCTTAAGCTGACAACAAGTTCAGCTACTCATACGTTAACTGGCTATAGTTTGGCCTGAAGCAGTGGTAAAGATGTCGCTGGGAGAGACTGCTCGAATTACGACCCCAAAAGAGTACTATGTAGATGCGCTGGAGCAGGCTCTGTACTGTGATTGAACGAAGAAAAAGGGCATCCCGAAAGACATATGGGATTGGGGTTAGTCATTTTGTCATACTCATAAGGTAGGTATCTCTCATACTCGTACTCTGCATCGTCCGGTAAGCACACAATCCTCCTTTGTCAAGCATATGGTACCTTTCTACCTATCAAGGATTGACGATGAATCTCCTTCTCCCGTTGCACTGCCTCACCTCACAACAAGCACTGCCATCTTATCGAATTACGCTTGGGCTGTGCCCGGGCTATGGCCCAGGCTACGGCGTAAAAGAATCTTATAAGAAGCCTCTGCAATCAGCCTTGCACATGTCACACAACCAGAAACAGAACACTCTTGAGTCAGGCCGTAAACTGTGGTCTACACGTATCCTTCTGTGCAACTTCAAGATGAGGAAAGTCAAGAACTTGTTCACGAAGCATGAGAAGAAGGCTTCGTGTCAAGATACCCTGCTACCATCAAGCTCTTCGGGAAAGCCATCTATCATCCGTAATAACCGTTCATTTCCGGCCAGTTCAGTTTTCACCCCACCAGGTACACTGTATCCCCTTTTCTTCCACTCACCACCAAACTGAATCTATCACTGACTGAGGAGTCCATCAGATGACACACCCCCACCAGCCTACACCCCCCCCACTCCTAACACCATCCACCCCTTGGCAACAACGCACACAGCCGATGACCGCTACGCCTTCCTCTCGACCTTCGACACCGTCTTCCTAATCGACGACTCCGGCAGCATGGCGGGCCGCTCCTGGCGAGAAACCGCCGCCGCCCTCCGCACAATCGCGCCCATCTGCACCGCGCACGACGCCGACGGCATCGATCTGTACTTCCTCAACACGCCGAACTCGCCCACCTACCACAACATCACCACGGCCGCCACCGTCAGCCATATCTTCGAGACGGTCCAACCCCGCGGCGGTACTCCGACGGGCAGGCGCCTCTACCAGATCCTGAAGCCATACCTGGCGCGCGTGGAGCGCGAGGGCGACAAGGTCAAGCCGTTGAACATCATCGTGATCACGGACGGCGCACTGAACGACGACGTCGACACGGTCATCATGGAGGCGGCGAAGAAGCTGGATCGCGCCGGCGTGCCGGCCTGGCAGGTGGGGATCCAGTTCTTCCAGGTGGGCGAGGATTGCGAGGCGACTGAACACCTGCGGGCGCTGGACGACGAACTGGCGGGCCTGTGTGGGGCGCGGGATATGGTGGATACGGTGCCGTGGAATGGGGTCGGTGGGAGCGGGTTGAGTGCGGATTCGATCCTGAAGTGCGTACTTGGTGCCGTCACGAGACGGCTGGATCGGAAGAGGAACAGTGCGGAGGTGAGGAGGTGAGCAAGCTTGAGCGGTGTGGGACACTACATGATAGGTCAGGGAAAGGGCAGGGTGACGATGGAGCGATCATTCCTTTGAGATGTGCTTCGCTTCTTCTCTTCTACCTGCGAGTTTCCCATCAGAGCGATTGGCACCAGCCCCGGATATTGGCATTCGGGACGGGCGACGGGCTTTTCTTTTCTTCTTCCATGGCATGCACTATTCCCTCAACTCTTCTCTACTACAGTACTGCAGTCCTCATAGACTCTCTTACAGTATCAATAGAAGACTTCGATCTGACCCTCCGCTCGTCTTGTTCCCGGCCTTATTTGTCGTGGTAGAAAGATGATATCTTATTAGCACTCTCCTCCCCATCCACACAGATACCAGCTTCTCTCTCGAGATCTTCCGTTACGCACCCCACCGCGTCAAGCACACCGCCACGAATACGATTTTAAGATTTGTATGCGGGGATCGCAAGGTCTTCGCAAGAGCCTGTCGAGTCGGTCCACATTAGTCTCTCTTTCTCTGGAGCCCTCGATGGTCATGTGTGTGCAGGGAGAGCTCGGGGCTGGGGGTACGGTGTACTTGGTATGTTTTACTTCAGTGACGACATAGAGCGGAGTTTCCAAGTTATCGTGTGTGGGTACAATGCTTGGTTAGCTGGGCGTTTATTCTTCGATGGTCGTAGGTAGGCAGGTACATATGGAGCGCGATGCGCTGGGAACGGGATACGGATGGATAAAGGGGATTGTGAATTGCATGCGCTCTGTCATGGGACTGCTGCTGCGCGAGGCATGCTCTCGACACTGATGAGAATGTGGTGGTATACGTCTACCTGAGAAATGCAGCTAACAGCCAAATCCCAACTCATTGGATGGTCAACGGTACAGATAGCGACGAGAAGCAAGCAGTAAGTACTGCAAAATATATAATCTGTCTAGCAAAAAACTGATACCGAATCCCATGTCAACCTCGTAAGCAGGCACTTGTTGCAAATAATATGCGAATCAAATTCAAAAACGCCAGTCCGGGTATCCATGCATATAACACCATATATACAAGTAGCAAAACAGTCACCCATCTGGCACAATCATGCCGCCGAGATACGCCAAGTCTTCGAGCAGCTCCTGCGTCGCGATGAGACGGTGTGCGGAGCCGTCGTTCCACGACTGTACCAGGCCAGCGTTTCAGTCCTGAGATTCGATGGCCGGTTCTGGCAAGGCGTGGAGAAAGTGCCAGGCGTGGGGAGCTTGCGTAGGGTGAGGTCTGAGGCGTGTTGGTGGGCGGGGAGGCTGTAGCCTTGGAAGGTTTCGGTATTGTGCTCAAGGTAGGGCGTCGGGTTGGAGCTGAAGTGATCGTCAGTAACGTCCCCAGAATGGTGGAAAAGATACGTGTCGGGTGATTTTTCGTATTCAAACATGGTGTTGGTTACTCCATCTAGCTCAGGACTAGTCGAGGTGTCGAAGTGGAAGGAGAGCTGATACGACGAGAGGGGATCGCTGGAGGTGCCAATTGCTGAGGTCACGGACGGCGAGGTGTGATCGTCGACGGTATCGGGTGATGTTGTGGAAGGGGCGACGATGGTGTTGCTCCACGCCGAGAATTGGCTGCGTAACAGCTGCGGACGTGCTGCACTTTTAGGCACGACTTGAAGTTGATGTTGATATTGGAGGTTGTAGCGTTCTGTGGTAGGACAGTTGTGGAACTAGTATTGAATGGTTGAACGTCTGAGGTCTCTTCAACTGCCGATCGGTTAGAGAGCCTGGAATCCGTGGAGGTCTGGCACATAATCTACTTCCTCAAAGCGCACCGAATTTGTCAGTGAAGATGTCTCCCGGTGACTTGACTCTGAATGAGTATTCTGAGATAGATAGATGTCTTGCTGGGAGATCTGGGGCGTTGCAGCAAGAGATGTCTTTGCTCCTCGCTCGCCCCACGGAAAGAAATACAAGGGCGAGCATCATCGGTGCGGCTGATAAGTACCGGCTCCCCAATATGAATCTTCCTGTCCACATGAACTCCGCGACGGCGCCCGCAATCCGGTTCCGACTGCCCCTGCAGATGAAGGAGCTCTGGAGCGGCGAAGTGCCACCCGAGAAGTCCTTTATCATGCTTCTTTTCTTTCACTCCTGCTCATAGGCATTGATCAAAGCAGTTGAAGTCAGCCTGGGACATTGTCAGAGTAGGACACAGGTTTCCCTGTTGCTTTAGTGCACGCACCATTTCCTCTATCCTACTTTCTACTGGATACGCTACTCGGGCCAAACACACAGAGCACTTCCATTCTATTCTCCGTACACGTGGGGCTTGCGTAAATTCATGGAGAGCGACGGCGACGATATCACGGTAGTGGAGCTTTCTGTCGTAGGCAGACGCCGGGCCCCCAAGATATTTTAGAGCAGTCACCGCATCAAGTTTAACATTTGAATGCAATTCCTAACCCCAACAGCCTATCATTCTCTCCTTCCCTACGACGAGCACTCAACGACTATGTGTGCTCGGGGCCAGGGGTCCTGTGTATGTGTGGGTGTGTGCTAGACTAAGGTACACCCTTCGGTGTCTGGGATTATGTGTGGATTAGCTCGCCGTATTGTAACAAATCAAGGGCAGCAGGGTATGGGCGAAGTGGGCACTTCCTGCTCAATTATTTGAACAACATCTCTATAAGTATCTCCCCAAGGCCGCCTGGGTGCATACCTCTCCCACATGGTGCGTCCCCTCAAAAGTATTGTTGGTGAAGGTTTTCACCAACAGACTTTAGTCATTGAGCATTTCCGCCGAGATATTGTAATTTCTTGAAGCTTTGTAATGTCAATTCATCATAATCAACTTCTGATGCCATTCTTCTTTAACACATAATAGATTATGATTGTGGTTTTTGCAATGAAGCAACTCAGTGAGAAATTTTGTTATATCTGCACTTTCCAGATATATTTTTGCAAGCACATAAACTCTATTGTGATTTATTTCATAAGTATAATCACATTTTTTTATTTTATCTTTTAAATTATACCTTTTGTTTAATAAAGTAATATACTTAGAATGCTGTTTAGTATAACACTTTCAGTCAAAGGGGTTGTTAATTTTCAGAATATAGTTTTGCCCATGTTTGCACAATTTTCTGACAAACTTTTTCTCATGGCTGACTCAAGTATTTATGACTTAAATGCTCAACCTTAACAAGCCTTTTATGCACAACAACAGTGCTGCATGAAGCTACAATACAAGAATATCTTCTAGAACCCCATTCAATATCAAGAAGTACTAGCTTTGCACTGACTAGTGATAGTGGTATTGTCATAGTCTGATCTATAGTGAAAAAAGCTTATAGTAAGGTGGCTACCTACTTGAATGCTATTATACTAGCAGTAGGCCCCCTTACACACAAGGGGGGTGGAGTCACATGATTCCGCATAAGGGATAGAGGCTGTAGGCTGTAAAGTGAATCAACAACACAGAACTATAAAACATAATCTATTGCTGTAATGATTCTGCAACTTACATCTACCACACTGTCAAGATGTCAGACAATGCTCACAACAACCCTCACCAGCATGACTGGTCTACACGACACCCAACCTCCTCTTGCCATGCATCCAAAGAGTGTAAGTCAACTGTAAAGACTGCAAAACACTCTGCTAACCCCTCACCTCATCTCACTTCACCTTACCTTTTGAGGTAAGACCAAGTGCAAGGCTAACAGGTTTGCAGCGCCACAAACCACCCCCTTCTCCACCCCCTTCCCCCTCCCCCCCACGGGGGCGCCGTGAAGGCAGTGTTCCTCTGCCTGGTGCGCCGCCCCTGCAAATGCTGTTGATTGTCTCACCGCTGTTCTGGCACGTCATCCATTACTCTGATGAGACACCCTCCTCATCATTCAATCTGCTGTCTCCACGTCTTGCTCTGTCGCTCCTGCCCTTGTCTCCATGTCTGTTTGCCACCTTGAACCCCCCTTCCTGCCAACACAATTTGAGTGGAGACTCAGCCTTCAGAGCAATCAGCTGGTGCGTGCATCAGTGCTTTACAGTGTGAAACAGGCACAAATAACTGTTTGTAGCTCATGAACCATCCAACAATAACTGTACAGACAAAACTGAGTGATGTAGGGTAAAAGTGCAACCTGCCACTGAGCAAAGTTCTTGTTTGCAGACCAATTGCAAGTCACATGTTGTGACATGTTACGACCATACCCCAGGAAGGATAGGGTGCTTGGGGGTACGCGGGGCAATGCGTAGCCGAGAGCACGGAACGACGGAACGCCAGGCGTGCCAGTGTGCCTGTTCCTATATAGTAGGGTCGTTTCCCTTATGGAAACGATCGTGTTCAACTTAAGTAACCATCTAAGAGTTAAAGACCAGAACCGTTCCAGACCAGCCGTTATATCAACAAGCACAAACCCTTAGCCCTACATACCCGAGGAATCTCAGGTTAGGACGTTACATGACACAGCTGCAAAAGACAGAGTTGCAGCTACCTTTCTGTATAACAGGCAATATCTGTGCAAAGTCATCTTCAAGTGTTGCCGGAACACCTTCAAAGATATACTCATTGAATTGAACATCTTGCAGTGTACACTGCACTGCTTCAAAGCAGAACTTATGCTGCATGCAAACCTCATCCCAGATGATGAGACTGGTGAGTTGCAAGAGATCTGCAACCTGACTGTTCTTGTTGATGAAGCATATTGAGTTGTTGTGCAAGGCAAGTGAGATCTTAAAACAAGAGTGAGAAGTCCTTTCACCCCAACAGCAACAGAGCTGCAATACCTGAAGAAGCCACGCAAAGAACAACCTTCCCAGCCGCACAATAGTAATTGCATATATAGTACAATAGAAATGTGCAGTTTGTGGGCCGACCACAATGATATTGGTAATCTTGTCAAAGCAGTGCTTTTACTTCACATTGAGCCGTAGAGCACAATTGACAGCCTATTTAGTCTCCTCCTGCAGGTTGTAATTCATCTCATCTGTCAGCAATGGATTTCCAACCCCTACGGCCCCAGTCAGACGGGCAAAGGCAACCAATAGCCTGCAAGAGTTCTGTTGAAGTTAGCAAGGATCTTCTGCACTAAATAGAGATTGTAATCATAATGGAGTTGATCCACATCTGGTGCAGACTGCTCCACACTCAATAAAGACTGCTGTACACCTAACAGAGGCTGCTGCACGTTTTGCAGAGACTGCTGCATATTTGGCAAATGCTGCTACATATCTGGCAGTGCTAGACTCAGCTGTTGCAGTCAATGCAGAAGAACAGCACCTGTTTGAAATGTCAGAGCCTTCAGAAAGCAGACAACCTACTCATTGTCATCTTTCAGTAGGTCAAGAGTCAAACAGACACCACAAAATGTCAACAGCAGCACACCATCAACCATATAGAGGTGCTCAAAGGACTCTGAACCTCACACAACAATCAGTAAGAGTCACAAGTTCACTTCTCACTTACAATTAGGTTGTAGTGATAGATGCAGCTGATTGCAGTCCCCTCTTTACTGTGGGTGTCAGCGATTCATCAATCAATTATACACATAGTGAGCCAAAAACTCCTAATACAGATAGCTGCAACTGTCCGTGTTTGTACAATTGTACTCAAAGAAATTTATCAGAGTTGAGGAGACTGAGTCCAGAACTCTTTACACTTCTGCAGGGTCAGTGTCAGCTTGAAAATACACAGATTGCTCATTGAATAAGTGTACACACAAATGGGTCACAGAGAATTATTCCTCATGCACAGAGTACTTGAACAGCTGCCACACTGCCTTCATTGGTCCAAAGTAACGGTTCTGAAAATAGTGGGTGATTTCATCCTCTGAGCTCTGCAACGCCAGTGTAGTTTGTTCAGATGGAGGTTTCATGGTGATGATGACTCACTGATTGTTGAGACTCCATACACCACAAATAGACATGATGATCTTCTGGCATCTTCTTCAACCCGGGCTGTGTGGAGACTCGCAAGAATTTCGTTGTTATCGCCGGATTTGCAACTGCAACCAAACCAGATCCTCATAATAGATTGCAGGTGTTCGGGGACACGTTGTACAGATTTCTTGAGACATTTCGAGAAGCCCTCAGAGTCCCAACACTGGCAAAAGTCGTCCGAAGCCCTTAAGTCAGCTGCAACACCACCAAGGACTATCTCTTTGTAAAGGTTGTATTGCTGGTCAAGTTGATGTGGAGGCTTGTCTCCTCTCATCGCTTCTTGCAGATCTTTTGCGTCTCTTGATTGGATACCGTTGATGGTTACCCACTGCACGTTGCGTAACAGGCAAGCGAATGGCCATAAGATCTGGTAGGATTCGGGACGATCAAGAGAATCGGACCCAGATTCTGACCGGAGAGCTGGAAATTTGATCGTAATTGTCAAGCTGTTAACCCTCAGACTCATTGATAATATCTTGCTAACTGTTCCCACTACATCTCTTGTCCGCTCATACTCTTGATAATCCTGGACCTTTACCACAATATCAAAGTTTCTGATTGCCTCTAAAGTGACCTGTTCAGGGATGATTGTTGACACGAAATCCGTCCAAGAAGGTAGCTCCCGAGGTTGAGATCTCAATCCCAAAGATATTTTGACCATAAAGTATGTCGCGGCCTTCTTCGTAGACTCTTTTGCAGACACCAAGAATCTCAGAATTGACATGCCATGACTCACCCCGGCTTATCCAGTCCGGAGTAGCAGGAAGCCACCCTGTGACTTTCCCAAAAGTCGTAGATTGCCACCCAACAGGCTCCGGTCTGACAAGCAGTTCGGTTATTATCTTGAGTCGAATCTCAGCCGGCAAGTTCAGCAACTTATGTGGACGCCATTGCCGCGACTCTTGAACTGTGTTCATGCTGGGTGCAAGAAATGAACCTGATGAAAGCCTGTTCAATAATGCGCCAATAGAGTTGGTTCAGACTGATGATGCTTTAATCGAAGGTAGAGACGTCCT
>JAMYGW020000037.1:10000-15777 GCA_025617375.2 Acarospora socialis
GCCTGCTTTGAACACTCTAATTTTTTCAAAGTAAAAGTCCTGGTTCCCCCGGCACACCCAGTGAAGGGCATGTGGATCCCCAGAAGGAAAGGCCCGGCCGGACCAGTGCACGCGGTGAGGCGGACCGGCCAGCCAGGCCCAAGGTTCAACTACGAGCTTTTTAACTGCAACAACTTTAATATACGCTATTGGAGCTGGAATTACCGCGGCTGCTGGCCTGTTGTTCCCCGTGGGAGCGCCCCGGGTGGGGTATCGCTCCGGGCCCTTGACGGGCGGGTATAGCACGTCCCTCAAGTGGAAGACGTCGTCCACCGGCGTCCTTGCGCGCGTTAAGGCCGGGGGTACCGTACCCCCGGCCACGGGATGAAGCCAAGATGGCTCTTCCCCGTGCCGAACACCTCGCGGAGGGTAGCCTCCACTAAGCTGATTGCCCCAGGCTCTCATGAGTGCCCGGGAACGACCGCCTGTCGCTGGCGCCAGCTGGGGGCTTGGAGCCCACCATGCCGGAACTGTGTCAGTTCACCAGACTTGCCCTCCAATTGTTCCTCGTTAAGGGATTTAAATTGTACTCATTCCAATTACAAGACCCGAAAGGGCCCTGTATCAGTATTTATTGTCACTACCTCCCCGTGTCGGGATTGGGTAATTTGCGCGCCTGCTGCCTTCCTTGGATGTGGTAGCCGTTTCTCAGGCTCCCTCTCCGGAATAGAACCCTAATTCCCCGTTACCCGTTAACACCATGGTAGGCCACTATCCTACCATCGAAAGTTGATAGGGCAGAAATTTGAATGAACCATCGCCGGCGCAAGGCCATGCGATTCGTTGAGTTATTATGAATCACCAAGGAGCCCCGAAGGGCATTGGTTTTTTATCTAATAAATACACCCCTTCCGAAGTCGAGGTTTTTAGCATGTATTAGCTCTAGAATTACCACGGTTATCCATGTAGGTTAGGTACTATCAAATAAACGATAACTGATTTAATGAGCCATTCGCAGTTTCACCGTATAGATTGCTTATACTTGGACATGCATGGCTTAATCTTTGAGACAAGCATATGACTACTGGCAGAATCAACCAGGTAACTACCGTGAACCCGGGCTGCGACGACAGGCGCCAGCCTCCCGGGATGAACCCCCGAAGGGGCCAGGACAGTTAAGTGATCGGGGTGGACCGCAGTCGGCACCCGGCCCGGGAACACACACCGGAGCGTTGCCGCTCAACAGGTAGGTCCCTCCAGGCCATCCAATTGCCCCCACTGAGATCCCCAAAAGACGGTCCGCCACAGAGGTCACCTCGGACCCGTGAGGGCCATGTCCCGGTGACACTGCGGCATACGCCTCTCAGGAGGAGGATACCGTTCGCTGATCACGCCCGAGGGCGGCTATCGGCTTGGGCTTGCCCCCAATTGTCTTGCGAATAATGTTTGCCATCGGCCAACCATCCACAGACTCCGTCAGAGCCCGCAGGCACGAAACCTACGGATCTTCAGGCACCCATGCAGCGGCCACCGTCGGACCAGAGGGTCTGTCGGGACAGCCGCCACACGGGTAGTCGACCACCCACCTGGATCGAAGCCGCCTGGCCCTTTGGGCACTGGCGTAACTGAACTCGATCCGCAGTTAAGGGGTCAGGCTACCATGGGACACCAAATGACCCCGCCCACGGGTCAGGTTTTGAGAAACGGACAGGGGACCCCGCCCACGGGTCGAATTTGAGAGACACGGACAGGTGAAAGAGGACCCAAGGCCCCGGCAAGCGACACTGACATCCTGCACTTACACCCCCGGAGGTGCACCTGTCAAACACACACAGTTAAGTGGCTAGGGTGCAGTCTTCGGGGATGGAGCGCAACGGACGTGCCAAGGGGTGCGACTGGGCGCCCATAGGTTATGGGTAACCTACGGGTGCCCAAGATTGCCGCCAACTACCTCCAAGTGATCGGTGACCCCCGGGTGCGAGCCCAGGCGGGGTAGGGCCAATATCACTAGGAGGGTGGCTTGGTTCGCGGCAGAGACACCTTCCGACGGACTCTTCCAGTGTCTCTGTGGCACGCCGGCCTATGGGACGCTTTTGCATCACTTGCTAGAGGCCCAGGGCCCTCTTTCGAAAACCCACCGATCCTGTTTAGCTTGCTTTTGCGCGCGCAATTGTGGCGGTGCGGGAAAATGTCTGACGCGAGGCGATTTTGAGTGCGAAAATTTTGAAATCGCCCACTTTTGGTGCGGATCGGATTTCGCTCGGTGGGAATTACCCGGCACTGATCGAGGGGACTTTTGCGAAAATCGCGCAGGTGGGCGAAACTTGCGTGGCCGTGCGGGCGGCGTGGGTGCGTGGGTGGGCGCGGGCGTCCCTTACCCGGCGGTGACCGCGACGATACACTAACCGCATGCGCGGGCGAGGCTTACCCTGCGATGACGGCGATTGGCGTGGCCGGCGGGTGGGTGCGTGCGGGTGAGACTTACCCAGCAATGAGCGTGACGGCTGCAAGCTGCATGGGTGGGCGAGGCTTACCCTGCGGTGAAGGTGGTGCGCGATGCGGGTGGTTGCGAGTGTGTGGGGTGTGGGTGCGTGGGCGGGCAAGACCTACCCGGCAGTGACCGCAGCCACTGTAACCATGCAGGTGCGTGCGGCTCCAAGGTGTGCGCAGGCGGGCAGCACTTACCCTGTGATGAGGGTGACGCGCGTGGCATGTGGGTGCGGGTGCGGGGGAGGGTTACCCGGCGATGACCGCGACAGCAACCGCCCTGGGCGGGCGGAGCTTACCCTGGGTTGAGGATGGTGCGCATGTAGGCGCGCCAGAACTTGTCCCCTACCCGGTGGTGAGGGCGATTGACTGCAAACTGCATGGGCGGGCGGGCGGACGAGACTTACCCGGGCCGTGACCGCGACAGCCGCCGTGGGTGCAGCGGGTCTTACCCAGCAATGACCTCCAGGCTCCACAGAGTCGGGGCCGGGCAAACAACATAGACGGGAAACAGACGGGAAAGACGTCAGAGGTACAGGATCGCAGCAGGGTAAGCTGTGGGGACTAGGAGGATTGGAAGGATTTTCCTATGTTTATTCACTTCACTCTCGCCTGCAGCTCAGTCAGCTTAGTGGGTGTTTTCTGTGTTATTCTTGACGTCAAAAGCATGTTTTCACTTCCGGTTACCCGGCCATGCTAGGGTATAAGTCTCTGGCTTGGCCCCCCAAAGTGTTTCCTTTTCTCTTCAGCCTTAAGTCTTTTACTTGGTAGGCAGTTACCTGTTTGTCTAGTCTAGAATTCGATCATTCCCTTCACTCAACATTCACTCAGTGCCTCGCAGGTCTTGGCAGCTACGTGATAATGGACTTTTGTGGTTGGGATGTGTAGATAGTGTTGTCGTCGGCCCTTGTCAAAGGAGAAAGTGTGTGCTTTTGTCCCCTGTGAAGGCTGACTTACTCAGCATATCAGCCGCGTGAGGTCTCACAAGACAGTTTTGACCTTCTGCAAATACAATTCTGTGATGTGACTTTCTGTGCATGATGACAATGGACGTTGATATACGTCGTATGAGTAGAAAACTCAAAGTTGTTGATTAAGATCACAGTTGTGTGATTGATTGTTCATCTGAATCAACACCATGTTGATTTTCCCCAGTCTTATCTCTTGCAGTAGTTTTCACATTCAGACAGCTTTCGGAAGTGCCATCAGTGCCGGGCAAGGGGAAGGTGTCGCACATGAGGTTACCCGTCCATGACCAGCTTCGCGACAATGAGATAGACCTCACCCGGCCGTGAGCAGAATTCGACGCCGGGTAAGCGAAGGTGTCGCAGGTCGTTACCCGGACGTGACCACCGTCGCCAGGTAAGCGCTCTCGGTCTAACCCACCTGTGACCCGCGGCTCTCGTGCAAAGTGCACTTACCCACCTGTGATGAAGGTCAACTGGCCGGGGACCGCAGACCTTACCCGACCGTGACAGGGGTCTCGGTCAAACGGGGTGCAGCTTACCCGCCGGTGACAAAGATCCGGTGTCGGCCAGGCGGAATGGGTTGCATGCAGCGCGCGCTTACCCGGCCGTGACCGCAAATGCGAACAGCTTTGGTGCCGAAGACACTTACCCACCTGTGATCGTGCTCAGACGTCCGATGAGCTGCAGCTTACCTCACAGTGATTTGTGTCACACCAAGCGGCCCCCGAGCGAAGTGCACTTACCCTGCGGGACTCACCCGGGGGTGACCGCGGCCACCAACCGCATGCGCGGGCGAAACTTGCCCGGCGATGACTGCGGTGCGCAGGCAAGTGCGGGTGTGCACGCGGGCAAGACTTACCCGGCGGTGACCACAGTGCGCATGGCGTTTGGGCGCAAGTGCAGGTGTGCACAGGCAGGTGAAACTTACCCTGCCACGACGGGCCCTCACACGCTTCGCGAGCCGCGGGCTTACCCTGTGACGAACGATCGGTATCAGCGTGATCAGTGCCGGGTCAGAAACATCGAGGGGTTGATGTACAAAGTGACCCCACCTGTGACAGACAACCTCAAAAGCGCACACCGACCCCGCGGTGAGAAGTCTCACGAGCTTCGGTCACCGGCTTACCCGGTGATGACCACGGCAATGATATCTCAAGACCATCCATCCAAGTGATATCTTCACACCACCAACTTACCCACCTGTGACAGCATTCCCCGTCGAGCAACACCCTCAACCCATCTCGAGCGAGCTTACCCACCTGTGACGGAATCGTCCGCCAAGTGGAAGTACCGACCCTGCCCGTGCGGGACCCTTACCCGGCGCTGACTGTGATCAGCGCCGGGCAAATTCATCCCCATTTGATGTGACTGCAAGCTTACCCACCTCTGATCAAGGTCGTCGTCGGGTAAGTTGATCAATGATAAAAGATACGTTACCCTGTCATGAACAGCTTCAATAGTCATGCAACTTGCCCCTTCCTGACCATCAGCAAACCACTCAACTGCAGTCATCAGACCTTACCCTGTTGTGAGATGGTTTCTGAACTTTGTGCTCCCATCAGCACAAATCTGACCCGGCAGCGATTTGCTCAAAAGCAAACATCACCCTCATCTTTGCTCCCAGATGCTCCGTTGTTCCCACATCTCTTGCCTTGAAACCTGGAGGCCCTGTGACTCTTTCACACCTGCTGTGCTGGCTCCCCCACCCTTGTTGTGTCTGCTCCTTCACACCTGTCATGCCTGCTTCTTTTCACAAGTTCACTGTCATCCTCATTCCACTTCTGCCCGCTTCTGGCCTTCATTCTTTTCCACCTGCATGTGTGGCTTTTCTCACAAGTCCTCCGACCCATTTCAATGCGAGTGAATGTGCGCAAATGATGTGGTGCAGGAAAGTGTCGAGAAGGTGTTGCACTTGCACAGAGTGATTGAGACCAAGTTCTTTCCTTCTTTCTACCTCTTACCCGGCCATCAGCACGGCTGACAGCATTTTGTGAGATCTTCAGATACTTACCCCCACCCTGATGGTTGCCTAAAAACAAAGAGCTGCTGCGGCGGCGGGTCTGAACGGAAGCAAAGCACCGTCAAGGTCATCGTCACCTGACAGGTGTTCCCCGTGCCTCGTCCTGCACTTTCACGGGCAAGGGTTCTCCCTCAACGTCGAACCTTCTTGCGAGCGTCGCGAGCTTCCGCGAGCACACGGGCCTAACGGCCAAATGTGCCCCCATCATGGTTAACTTACCCTGCCGTGAAACCACGTCAAAAGGAAAAAAACAAGATCTCCTCGCGGAGCGCAAGAAACAGTATTGTCCGAGCTTACTTTCATCGCTCCCACTCGATGCGTTT
>CM055765.1:0-67837 GCA_025617375.2 Acarospora socialis
GATTTATAAATAAAAGAGTGCAATTATACTATCCAGGCTTAGTATGTTAATGCAAGATATAAAATACAATAAAGATAGTTTACATATCCTTATAGATATCTATCTAAAAAATATTTAGATTATTTTTGTGCTAAATCTAGGTTATTTTTATATCTTTAGATTAAGTTTTTATATCATATAGATAGCTAAATAATTTATTATCTTGTTGTTTATGATCTTTTTATTTATAAAATATTTGAGATATGTTTGTATTTGTAATTTGAGCTAATTATTCTTTTCTTGTTCAAGATTATCAAATTTTTCTTAGCATCATTAAAGATATCTTTCTCATTAGTTATATCTAAGATAGCCATTGTTACATCAGGCATGTAGCCAGCACGGCTAAAAATTTGTCTAATTAAAGGTCTATCTTGATAAGTAAGTTATAGTAAAGCAATTTATATAGTTAAATAATATTGTGGTGGAGATAATATATGACGTCTTGTGTTTCCACCACCACTAATTATAAAACCTTTACTTGTTGCACTCAATAATACGACTTATCAAGGAATATTTTCGAATGCAAATAAATAATGATAGATTATTTTATGATCTAGATAAAAAAAAAATTATCTATAAAATAACTTAATTAAATAGTTATCTAAGTAATAACTTTAAAATTATACTCAACAGACTTTTGAAAAGATTCATATTGATCACCATTTATAACCTTAATAATATTAAATCTAGCCATATTCATAAACTGATTCTATTAAATATCTCCATTAGATAATTTTATTGTTTTAAAGATAATGTAAAAGTTGAAGCTGTAATGTGAGCAAAATTATCCTTATTTTTTTACGATGGATCCAATAATGATGTCATTCTTATATTTGTTTTTTATTTTTTGTTTAACAATACTAAGACTTTTTCTTGTAATATCATTTAAATTAATATTTATATGCAGAGGAATTTAGATATGTTTTCCCTCTCTAAAATTTAAACATATCTTTTTTTTATATATATTTTTTTTTTATTTTTTAAAGGCGTCATCATATGTAGAAAATTTTTCATGTAGATCTATAATTTTTTTTTTTAATTGGGGTAATTCTTTTTTATATTGTTCCTCGTCTTTTTCCACTCTTTTACCTATAATATGCGCATTCTCTTGTCTTTCTTCTTTAAATGAACCTTCTTGATTTAGATAATCAAATGTAGATTTAACTCGTATCTTACGTTCTAAATCTAATTTAATGTTTTCAATTTTAGATATCTCACTATTAGTATCCTCAACTTGGCGTCTGGTTACATCATGTTTTTCCTGAAAATCCCTTTTTTCAGAATCAGTTAGTTTATATTCATTAAGCATTTTAATATAAAGTTCAAGTTCTTCTACTTGTTCCTCTTTTTCTTTAAGGGCTAAACTATGTATTTTTTTCACCCTTAAGATAAGATTTTCTTGTTTTCAAGGATCATTACTTGATTCTCTCAATGTTTCTTGAGAAGTATTTGATTCTGAATAGTTAGGAGATTCAGTTATACTGGTAGATGAAGCCCCTGGCGAGGCCGAGCCCGACACCGCACTATTCATTTTGCATACAGTTTCTTGTGTTTGTGAAAAATCAGGAGAAGCCGGTTGAGAGCAACGAATAGTTGAGGAAAAAAACCAGTCATAAATTAATCCTATATAGATAGCTACACTGGCCAGAATGTCAATAATGGATTCCGGCTCACTTGCGAAAAGTTTAATATTTTGTCAAATATCAGGGTGATCTGTTAAAAATTGTATTATGTTATTTATCATGGGAGGATACCCTGACTTGAACAGGGAGCATACTGTGCCACATACAGTTGTTCTACCTTTTGAACTATATCCACCTTTATTTTACCAATATTTATATGTATGCTTATAATTAAAATTTTTATTTTGCTGAGTTAAAACAATTCAAAATTTTTAATAACATTTTTAGTAGTATATACAGAGTATATTTATTTATAGATGACAAGACTCGAACTTGTATGGTTTATGACCACCCCGTCCTAAGCGGGACCTGGTTACCAAATTTCAGCACATCTATTTGTAATTTACTAATGTTTTAGCGTAGTGCAAAAAGAACTATTCATATGTAGAAATTAAAAACTACCCCTTTTTATACTACAATTATAAAGATATCTATCTTTACAATTTAAGCTAAAAGAGATGATTTCAACATCTAGTGTTAAATACACAATATTTAGCAAATATCTCACTTTACCTCTAGCAACTTTTCCTATCTGGTATTAAGATAAAGTTTTTAAAGAGATCTATTATAAATGTTAGGTCGGATTCAAACCGGCATATTATTGTATGATAGATAAATACATTACCTATCAAGAAACTAACTTTTTAAAATTTAGTATACGGCCTGTCATTGTATATATCTTAAAGTGCTCGAGATAAGATTCGAACTTATAGCCTAAACATCTTCAGAGTTCCGCTCTACCAGGTTGAGCTTCTCGAGCCTACATAAAAAAAAAATATAAATAAACCTATCTAAAAACTTAATGGAGATATTAGGACTCGATCCTAAAATAACGATATGCAAAATCGTAGTTTTACCAATTAAACTATGTCCCCTTGTTATTAAACCTTACTATATATGTAGATGTGAATTTTTTATCTATAAACAATACACATTAGTAATCTATTTATCCGAAAAACGACTTGAACGTTTACGATTTCCATCAATAAATCTTAAGATTATCCTGTCTACCAATTCCAGCACTCGGACTAATATATAGTTGGCTATATATTAAAAATAAATCCTAGAAATAAAAATGAGATAATTTATGATAAAAATTTTAAGGCCAGAATGAATCGAACACTCATCTGAGCTATCATGAGCAGCTTGCTTTACCAATTAAGCTATAGCCTTATAAGGGTCAATATATTTTAGATTTAAATGCGGACAGAGGATTTGCACCCCTATTTACTGGGCATGAGCCAGCTATGTTACTATTACATCAATCCGCATATGGTTTATCTAAAAAAAAAAAAAGAATAACACACTTGAGCCCAAGGGGAATTCGAATCCCCGCCTTTAACGGTGAAAACGTTATGTCTTAACCTCTTGACTATTGGGCCTTTTTATATTTTATATCTTTTCATATAATAAGAGCCCAGTGCAAGTATCGCACTTACTTCCACCGATTACAAAACGGTTGCATTACTTTTATGCTAACCGGGCATTAAACTTTTAAACAATTAAACTTTGAATAAAATAAGCCAAAAATTATTTTTTATATAAAAATAAAAAAAAAATTGTAGTGTAGCGATAAGTGTATTATTTAGTATAATAAGAAAATTAGTACTTTATGCCTAAAAAAATTTAAATCCTTTCAGCTAAAGCCTATTAATTAATATATTAATAAAGATTAATAAAAAAAAATTGTAGTGTTAAACTACGTATATTTAAGAGTATCTTAAGGTAAGTTTCATGCCTATATGCATTCAGCACTTATCTTTAACTAACATAGCCTTCCTGCCGTGCCTATGCTATAAATTTACTTAAGTGAAAGTAACATCCCTACCACAACTAAATTGTATGGTATGACCAAAAAGTGAAATTTAGTCTTAATATTGGGCACATAAACAACAGGTAAACCAGAGGTTAATATACCCAACTCCTTTCGTACGAAGGGGCTATCCTTATTTTACTCTAATTTCCTCTAGAAGATAGAAACCATACTGTCTTACGACGTATTTAACCCAGCTCGTGTAGCTTTTTAATCGACGAACAGTCGCACCCTTCATGATTTCTGCATTCATGTGGATAAGCTAAGCCGACATCGAGGTGCCAAACTGCGCACTCAATTTGTACTCTCTGGCGCAATTAGCCTGTTCAAATTTTGTTATCATAAAGGCTTTTTATCCTTTATTTCCACCTTTCACAAGATGGTTCAGACTATTTCTTCATATTTATTAACTATCTAAAATTCATGCAACGCGAAATATGTAAAAACTAGGTTAATTAGCCTACTTGTATTTAAATACAAATAAATAAAAAGATAATACAAAATAAAAAAAAAATATGTGCTATATTAAATAAAAAAAAGTAAATAAAACTAAAAAATTACCTATTATAAAACCTAAAAAAAAACATAATGACTAAACTAAACATTTATCTACTACTTATTCAACCTTTTAATCCAAAAGACCCTATACGAGTTTTAGATTTTATTTTTGTAAATTGTAGGTTAGATTTAACATGACCTCTTAAAAGAACTGAAGACAACCCTTTATAAGAAGAATCTAGATTTTTCAAATTACCTATATATTTAAATTTAAAAACAGATTTTGCAGCAGTAAAACGTCTAGATAATCTACCAGCAGCTTCTACTCTAACTCCATTTATTGACT
The DNA here is from genome assembly GCA_025617375.2 of Acarospora socialis. Lineage (NCBI taxonomy): Eukaryota > Fungi > Ascomycota > Lecanoromycetes > Acarosporales > Acarosporaceae > Acarospora > Acarospora socialis. Next base: position 4,379 of record CM055765.1, read on the forward strand.
TATTTTTAATGGAATTTAAAACAGTATTAACCAAAAAGTTAAAAGGTTTATCATTAGTGTAATAAGGAAATATTTTTTGCAGCAGTTTATCTAGTGCATCTTTATTTTTCCCTACATAAGATAAAAATGAATTTACCTTTAAATTCTGCACTTTTTTTAAAAACCATGTTTTGTTTGCTTTACTAGAAGTGTCATCTAATATAGTTAATTTATTTAAAGGTCTATATTTTATCATCCTCATAGAAGCTTTTAAAACTCTTAATAGTCTATTTTTTCTCTTTTTTAATTTTATAGCTATAGATTCTGATAAAATATCACTATTCAAATGTAAGTATTTTAGATTAACTAGATTAAATTCTACTTTTTTGTTATAAACTTTTTTTAGTATGTTAGTTAAGCCAAATAAACGAGTATTTTCAAATTTAGATCTATTAAAGTAAACAATACGCTTGTAATGAATATTTAACATTTCTTTTTTTAAAGATTTTACAATAAAATTTTTATAATACTGTTTTGCATAGTTTTTAAAGTTAACATTATCATAAAGAGGTGTTTCAAAAAAGAATTTTTTTGCTTTTTCTTTTTGCACTTTTTGCACTTTTTGAATTATAGCCAAACCTTGTAACTTTATTAACTTTATCTTTCTTATAAAGCTTCTTTCTCTTAGTCATGTTATAGTTTTTAGCCGTCTTATTTTGTTAAAAAAGTATTTTTTTTGTCTATTGTATATATATAAAGTAACTGTAACTTTACTATTTGTATGTTTAAACTCTGCCCTACTTACAAATATTCTATTTGTTGATAATCTTCTAATTCTAGTTCTCAAACGTTTAGATTTTATTTTACCTTCAAGTTTTCTACTGTAAAAGTTAAAATAACTTTTTATTAGTTTAATCACTACCTTATCAGCTACAGGTAATGATTTAAGGGTATTTTTGTTATATGCATATATGCTGTTAAATCACTCTTTATTTGCAGGTGGGTAGTGTGTAATCAGACCCAACTGTTCACCTTGATCTGGATCTTTACCTTTACCTTTTTTGTGTAAAGATATCACCTTATCTTTATTTTTGTTATTTAACTTAAGATTATAAATATTTAACATGTTATATGTACTTGTAGGACTCTAAAAATTTAGTTTTATTATATCTTTGTATTTTATCCTTAGCTTAATAAAAAAGTTAGTTAAGTCTATTTCACTAATATTGCCGTGAGCAATATTAATCATTATACAGACACAGCTTAATATTATGTTAATAAACATGATAACTGTAATAATATATTATATGTAAGCTTGTGTTAATATATTATAAATATAATGCTTATATACATATAACATAAAGATTTGTCTATGCCATGTTAACAAACATCTAAAGTAAGATGTGGCCAATAACAATTATATCTAGTTTATAAATATGCTGGGTGTTAATAAAAGGGTTATTGTTAGCAATACTCACCTTCTAGTCGTTGAACGTTCTTACTTACCATACAATATGATATCTAAACATAAGTATAAAAATGCAAAAGCAAGTTTCGCTTCAAATACACATGACTTATAAATAGTCAAGTTGTTTTTGAAATTTACCCAGATGATTACCAATAGTTTAGATTAAAAACATTGGAGGACTAACATTTAATCCCTAGCGTAGCTTTTTCAAAAATCCAAGACCTTTCCTTTCTGCATCTTGTGATCATATGCCCCGCTTACGCGACTGAAAGACGTGTAGGTCAAACAGTAAAGCAAGATTAAGCCATTAAACTTTAAAAATAAAAATAATAATCATTTTATTAGTAGTTGTATAATATACTAATAAAACAACTAGAAACATTACTAATAATTTCTTACTAACTAATGTATTATTTACATCTATTAGCATATAGTTAAAATCTTACTACAAAAAAATAATATTTCTAACTTAATAGATAAATAATTGAATCAGTTATAAAAAAAATTTTTTATACCTAATAACAAACTAAAAATAAAAAAACATGTAGGCAAAAGCCTAAACACATTTAATTGCAGGATGCAATTTTACAAAATTAACTTTGGATACACCCAGGTACTTTTTATGGGATCTGTGCCCCGCATAAACCGCCTCCTAGCAATTGTTCCTGTACCCTTAGGGGAGTATAGCGATAACTATACCCCTATGGTATAGAGATAGATAAACTAAGTAAAGGTGTTTCAATTCTATCTCAACAACTACCTTATACACTACAACCTGTTTAATCATATCCAATAACTAGCAACAGTAAAGCTGCATAGGGTCTTCTCGTCTAACTAGAGGTAAACTGTATCTGCACAGTTATTCCAATTTCACTGAGCCAATCATTGAGACAGCTGTTGTATCGTTAAATCATTCATGCAAAGACCGCATTTAACGGCCAGGGTATTCCGCTACCTTAGGACCCTCAAGGTAAGGCCGCCATTGATCGGGGTTTCAGTCAAAGCCAAGCTTATTTTAGTCAGCTAAGCAAATCCGTTAACCAGCCGACATCGGGCAGAAATCACACTCAATACTTTGACTTTTGTCTTCGCAGAGTGCTTTGTTTTAATTAAACAGTCGTACAACACTATTCTATGCTTCCTATTCTTTACCTGATATTAATCAGGAGGAATGGCTCTCCTTATTCCGAAGTTACGGTAGTTAGTTTGCCGAGTTCCTTAATGATTGTTCACTCAAACGCCTTCGTATGCTCTACTTGCTTACTTGGGGTAGTATCTAGGTACGGTCGGGCAAAGAAGGCAAACAAAACATACAGGGATGTTACTTATAACTGCATCCCTCCTTGTTTATCTCCTTAGTTTAACTGTTTACAGTTTTTCCAGAACCTTTGTCACTTTGTACATAAAGGTTGTTTACAGTTTCCAGATCCTTTGTGAATTTGTACATAAAGGTTATTTAAATGTAAACTTAGATTTTCTCATCGTTTTTCATCCTTTAGGATGTAAACTTAGAGGCCGTTACTTTAACTAAATACCATAAGCTTAAGGCGAGGGAATAATTCCCTTTATCGTTACTCATGTCAGCATTATCACTTGGGTTATCTAATTGTTAATCTTAAAAAGAAAAAATCTGAGATTTACCCAATGTTCCGCTACCCCATAAATATAATACATATAATTTACATATTAATAAGTATGGACAAGGTCTCGGTATATTGTTTAGATCCGTTAAATTTTCGGTGCTATTATCAATGTAAATTATGAAAACAATTTACTGAACCAGTGCTCTGTTACGAGGTCTTCAAAAAATGGCCGCTTCTAAGCCTATTTCCTGGTCGTATCTGATAAAAACTTCCTTTATTTCACTTAACAATAATTTTGGAACCTTATTAACTCTTGTTCTGGGCTGTTTCCCTCTAGACATACAACCTTATCGTAATATGTCTGATTATTCAATATTCATCATTGCCCTTCCGAGTGCAAATACTCACTGGTAAGATCTTAACGATCCCCGCAATATATACAAAACAAATTTTTCTTATAGATAAAATTTAAGTTGTCTGAGATCACAGTTCTGTACCTGCTATGATGTTATTTGAATTACCTACTTATATAGGTTTCGCGGAAAACCAGCTATCCTAGTCAGTTTTGTCTTTCACTAACTTACCACAATTCATCGGATATCTTTACAACGATAACCCGTTCGGGCTTTTATAACCCTGATCATGGTAAGATCACTAGGCTTCGGGTCTAATTTTAGATACTTAGTTATTATTTAATAATCGGTTTAACTAGGCATTACTGCTCGCATCTAACATTAACTTGCTGACCCATTATGCAAAAGGTACGCTCTTATTATTTATTTAAACTTTATTTGAGCTGCTTATAAAACTACTATTTCAATTGTTCCCTCACGGTACTTAGCACTATCGCTTATATATCATATTTAGCCTTAGAGGAAGGTTCCCCTTTATATTCAAACAGGTATGTACTCCATTTTACTTGCTCAGTATATATATGTTCTGATATACATAGGCTGTTCTGCTTTCATTCACACTAGTTACAGAATCTCGTTTGATTTCTTTTCCTAAAGTTAATAAGATGTTTCAATTCACTTCGTTTATTACTGAATTTCTCTAAGAGTTCAGGTGTTAATCATCATCATCTTCATGACGATGATGATTAGATCACCAAAATTTTATGTAACTCTCTCTGATATATAGCTATATATCCATAATAGTTTCTTTGTATACTTGCCATCATTTCAAAAATGTAATGATGAAATAATAAATTCCATATCAAACTACATTACTAATATGTTTTACATTAAAAAAAATAATCATAAATCGGGTCATTATGATTCGAACATAACTATTCCTCAACCCAAATGAGACGCCTAACCAACCCGGCTCTAACCCGTATATTTATTAGTAATTTATGCTATTTTTCCTGCAGAGAATATCCGATTCGAACGGATGTGGTCACTTAGACCAAATAAGTAAAACCCAATAAGTAATAACCTAGTAAGTATGTTAACTTTTTTTATTTATTTTTATGGAGTATATACCTCGGAACAATTTATTATTTCTTGCATATACTCCTATTTGTGAATGTGAAGTTTTCAGATATTCACCTGCACTTCTCATAGCTAAAAATTTATGTATTTCACCTGTAGTTATATTTGTTACAATTACAGATTGTGTTTTAAGATTAGAATCTCTCATTTTTGATTTAGTTTCTAATGATAAAACTCTACCCAAAACAGCTGCACGTTGTAATTCTTTCGTAGCTTCACTATGCAAAAAACCTGACCGATTACCTGCGATTTTCAATATATTATATTCGGGTTTTAATAGATAAAGATAGTATTGTTCTCTTTCTATTAAAACGTTAGGATCACAACGTTCTATATCAAATCTAAACCCCGAATTACCATATTTTATAAGTGCTCTGTAAATAGCACTCTTATTTCTTGCGATTTCTCTTAATAAGCTTGGTACGGAGTAATATTTTACGAATCTTTGGGCTATGTTTAAAGATGAACCGACATAACTTTTACCAGATTCTTTATGGGTTCATCTGTATATACCAGTTTTTTTAGAATTGTCTTGGTATATTGCTTTTTTTTCAGTATCCGAGTTTTCATAAGAAAGAACTGGTACTACTACATTGTTATTGTTAAGGCGGCAGGGAGAAGAGATCATAAAAAATCTGTAACCCAACCCTAAAGATCCAACCTGAGCTCTAAAAACTCTGTGCATATCTATAAAAACCGAGGAAGAAGACCCACAGTGTGTATATTGTATATTTAAATTGTTTTGTAGTATTTTCATACGTTTATTTTATAATTAAAGATCCAAATTAAAAAAACACTCTTTACAAGATGTTAATCCTTAAGCATTTATCTACCTGGGATTGGTATAAACCAGGACAGATCAAGGAATTACCTTGGCACCATTGAAATTTTCTACAATGGTAAAATCAGGCTACTTAGCCATATAAAGTCTTTAATCCACCAAAAGAAAGATTCGTAAAATCTAATCAGTGGTGGAGGCTGGCTAACAGAGATAGGCTACTACAATGCCTGCGTGATAACTGCCCTAAATTATATATTTATGAAAAAAACAAGTAAAGATGGTTAGCCCTTTTTATATAATTTGTTAAAACTATACATTACTAATTTACATCCACAACCGTAGACTAAATGTAGCCTAATGTTAAAAAAACCCACAAACAAACACGCAAACAATAGGAAATATACGAGTATATGAGCATACTTGTATTCAGAGAATATCCGATTCGAACGGATGTTGGTTTATCACCAAAACAAGTTTCAAGCTTATCGCTTTAAACCACTCAGCCAATTCTCTTTTTTTTTTTATAAATATAATAAATATGATAAACATAATTTATATATCATAGATGAATGCTTAAAAGGTTGTACAATTGAACATTTAGGCATATCTTTTTTAAGTATGTATATTCTAGGTAAATTAGGACTATAATAACGTATGGTACAATGATAACCCATTATAACAGCTATAGCTAGTTCTAAGGCTGAGAAAGCAAGAATAAAGGCTAAAGGTAATAAACCTAAAAAAAGAACACTAAGCAAAAACCTAAAGATCTCACTTTTTAAGAATTATTCTAATATTTATTTTATTATAATATTTATTATTATATGCACAATATGCTAGAAAATATGTGACTAACTAAAGAGAACAAATTAATAAAAACCTAAAGAGAACAACAGTAACAGAAAAACTGATAATCTTATATTACTGTAATGTACACCAACTCAGTATTTAAAACCAATAAACTATATTAAGTCTCTAAACAAAATATAAAAGTTAAAAATTTAATAATTTAACCATCAGGATCTGATACATCCATAGGTTCACCCTCCATAACATCCTGAACATATTCTAGAGGAGTTTGTCCAGTAGGATTACGATTATCATCTTGATTATTATCATTTTTATTATTATCATTTTGGTTATTATCATCTTGGTTACTATCATCCGAATCAGTGCTACTAGATGCAGAGTCAGGCTCATGGTTAGTAAGTCTTGCAACATCAGACTTTAAGTTAAAAAAATCATTTGTTTTTTGTGAAAACAATTCATCTTCCTCCTGCATGTTAGCATCATAATTCTCTCTAGATATTTTGTGATCTACGTAGTCCTGTGTATATTCTTTTTGAATTTTGTCATGATCATCGGCTATTTCGCGTCATTCACGTTCAAAATAGTTATCAAATTCTTGTTGAGTAGAACCTGTTAAACTATTAACAATTAAACTCTGGTTTCAAGTACTGGGCTCCAAACGATCGTAGGTTTGTGCATCTCTGAGATTACTCAACCGAGTATCTTCAGTATTATTTTGTAAATCGTTGTTATTATTATTCATAGGTATATATTTAATAATAAACTTTTGTTTAAATGCCTCACTTTTAACTATCTTTAGTTATATTTTTTTAATCTAATAATAAATTATAAAAAGAAAGATATTTTTTAACTCTTGATTGAGGTTTTAATAGTTAAGGTATTAAAAAGCTATAAATTAGCTGTAGAACTGTTTATCTTTTTTTTTAGAGAGATCTTAATAAAAAAAAGATAAAAAAAAAATAAATACTTTACTTTTATGATTGAATCACAAGTCAATTCTCTTTTTTTTTTTAGAATAGAAATAGATAATTGCACCCTGTTTTGAATATATTTTATCATTTATAATTAATACTCTTTTTTTTTTTGTATCTTTTATCTAAATTAGCCAAACTAGCCAATAAATCAACATCAGCAGAATTGATAGTATCTAAGTATAACAAAAATCATATATATTATGGATTGGCAATAACTTAGCCTGACAGGTCCCACGGTTAGCTGGACTGCTAACTACATTGAAAGGAAAGCTTAATCCTTATTCCTTAGAAGAATAAGAATTTTGAAAGCTAAATCAGCTAAAAGGATACCCACTATCTTTATAAAGTTGTATTTAAAGGTATTTAAATTTAGATATCCTCTATAAAAATCGTCCCTCTTAAGGATGCAATTTTAATAGTTACTTATTTTTCCATATAAGCTAGGTCCTTCTGAAAAATACTTTAAATGTTAGCGCATAAATCTCATATTGCTTAAGTATTTAGATACAATGATAACAATGCAAATTTTTTTTTTTCAGAGGAAAAAATTTCCATTAAATCAAGGTTTATATACTTCAAGGGTATACTCAAGTTAATGAGGAGACCTTGCCCTACAAGATTTAATTTTCAAATCAAGCGAGGTGTGTCATACAGCCAGGCCGTCCTACCCATTATATAAAAATATATCGGTGCGACATACAGACAAATTAAGAAAGATAAAAACAGTAATTGCTCCACATAATTCACACGGTCCATTCTCTTTATTTGATATATAGTTATCTGCGGATTCACTTTTGAGTATAAAATTAGTATAAAAATTTTAAGATCAAATCACCTTAGCTAAAGCTAAGATCATATTTAAAAATCCCTCCTTAATGTTTTTTAAGATAAAGATTGTAAAAAATAATTATTTAAAACCACAACTCTATTTATTACTATAAAAATTATCTCTAGAAAGATTCATCACTTCATTATTTCTATCAATACAAATTAATAATAATAATTCATCATCTAGAGTTATACCTTATTGTGGTTTATAATAGTATTACCCATATCATTATTAATATTTAGATTAATAATACCAATATTTTTAGAAATATGATCTTTAAAATCAGCAGCTATTTTATTTAAATTATTTATATCACAAAGTGATAACCAAACAAATATATAACAACAACCAACTAAACCAGTATTTTTATAAAATTTAACAATGTTTGAATCTATAAATTCTAAAGGATATCTATCTAAATGTTTACTTAGTTTTTCTAAATTAATAGCAAAACTAGATTTAGGTTGTTTAATAAAGTATAATTTAAATATAACAAATTTATCATTATCATATAAATCCTCTAATATATTACCAATATTATATACAAAATCTTTATTTAAAAATATATTACCATAAAGTTTAAACACTAAAGAGTTTTTATCATAAGAAAAATCCTTTATTAATAAATCCTTAAAATCAAAACTAGAGGTAGAAGTAGTAGAGAGCGATTTATTTAATAATTTATAACCAGCAGGCAGCAAAACGAGATAACACAGAAGCAAGTAAACCAGGATTATTTTTAAGCAAAAAGGTATTAAAACCGTAAAATTTTTTCTTTGTAAATATCATTTTCATATTTTGTTTCTTTTTTTTTTCTATAACACAATACTAGATATATTAATATAAAGTTAGACTCTAGATAAATCTAACCGTCGTTATTTAGGTGTATAACCTAACATCTAAATTGTCAAGCCAAAGTCGCAGGAACTTACAGACAAGTTAAGAAATATTTATTTTTTTAATAACGACTGATTCCTTGACGACTTGAACGTCAAACCTACCTTTATCAAAGGTATACTTTACCTATTAAGTTAAGGAATCTTTATACACATTATATGTGTATAATTAAAATTTTACTTTTCTTTTAGATATTAGCAGAAAAAATTAATAATCTAAAATATATACACTTAATGGTTTTGTCTTAAAAATCTTTTATTTATTGTTTTTGCTATTAGAAATTAGATAACACATTAATAAGATATATACCATAAAGTTTTTTAGGATTTTTTAGATATCTTCTTATTGTTGTGCTGGAGGTATTAAGCCCCACAGCTGCATGTTTAATAGAGAGATATTCACGTACTTCACCTGAATCAACATTTATAACTACAACAGCTTTACTATGGCTCGCCTTCATTTTTTCACGAGTTTCCATACTAGGCTTTTTGTTAAGCATAGCTGTTCTTAGTTTAGATATAGCTTGTTCAGTGTGTTTTCTACCTTTCAATGCTGCACTTATTTTACCTCGGTTTCCTCTGAGAGATTTTTACCTAAGTGGGCTTCACTTATTTTTATTCCTGTCTCCTTTGTGTGAGTATGTCGGACAAGAGCTGACATAGTTTGTCTAATTAGATCTTTAGTTTGTTCTGTATGTTTATAACCGAAACTTGACCCTGCTATTTTTAAAATATTATATCTAGGTTTAAGTAAATAAAAATAATATTGTTCTCTGGACACTGCTTTTTCTGTTTCACAGTATTCAAGGATTTATAAACTAAAGTTTGAATACCCATATTTTAAAAGTGGCGAGTGTATAGGTGTTTTACTTTTTAATAAACGACTAATCTGATAGTAACAAAGAAGTCTATTTTTTAAATTTGTTGAACTACCTATATAAGTATTATGATTAATATTATTAACTCAACGATATACCCCTGCTTTATTTTTATTTTCTTCAATAATCTGAGCTTTTAGCAAATCAGCATTAGAATAAAAAACTACAGGTTTTACATTAAATGATGAGTTAAGTATTGGTTTTGTATTTTTTTTCGCCTGGTGAGAACAGGATGAAAAAGATGCATTTTTAGTTAAATGTAGAAAGATGTTTATGTTTGTAGCTTTAAAATTAAGATATTATAAATATTCCATGACTTTAGAGGTTATCTTTTCAATTCTATCAACAAATAGGGTGCTAGCCTTCTGTTGACCCGAGTACCTTTCTACAGTGTACCTTGCTTGTAGCTGCTACGGGTATTTACTGATCATAACTTATCTGCTGCTATTTAAAAATGATTTTAAATAAAGTATGAATATGGTTAAAAGTGAATACGGTTAAAAGTGAATATGTTTGAAAAATTACTTACCAGTTAAGTTAAAAAACCTTAAACTATATGTACACAGATAAGAAAATGTTTATTTTAAATGCATAATATATTACAATCTATTATGTTATAAAATTCAAGAGCACTCAGACTTGAACTGAGAATTTGAAGTTTGAAGCTTCCTATTTTGCCTTTTAAACTATGCTCTTAATGCTATCTATTATGATCAGAAACAAAAGCACTCAGACTTGAACTGAGAATTTGAAGTTTGGAGCTTCCTATTTTACCTTTTAAATTATACTTTTTGTTTAATAAAGTAATATACTTAATATGCCTAGCATTTTATAATCTCGCTTTTTAAAACTGTATACTATCTACCTTTAGAATTTCACGGAAAAGAGATGATTCGAACATCTAGTGTTAAATACACAATATTTAGCAAATATCTCGCTTTACCTCTAGCAACTTTTCCTATCTAATATTAAGATAAAATTTTTAAAATCTTTATATTATTATAACACAGATAAATCGAGTTAGGACGGCTACGATCCGACATCTAGTTCCTCGACAAGGAAACACTTTACCAATTAAGTTACTAACTCTTAATAATATATTATACGGCCAGTCGAAATCGAATCGACAAATTTCGTTTGGAAGACGATGAGTTTACCATTAACTTATAACCGTTTTTTTTTTTTAATATGTTTTAATGTTCAAGATTAAATATATAAGTAATAAAACAAAATTTTACTATATAATGTTACAAATTTGTTGATATGTTTTAAAAACTATTTAGGTGGTATCAATTAAAATAAGTTCTATTGTTGTTCATTGAATTTTTGATTTCATGTATTTCATTAATTTCTTGTTTTGTTAAACGTTTACCTAAATAATTAAGTCCTTTAACAAAAGATAAATAGTCAAGACGCTTGCTAGTCATTAAGGGGTATTTATCAAAATAAGAAGTAATCAGATTATGCTTACTGTCTGCTTGAGCCAAAAAAGTTATTTCATTAGCTGATTTATAATTGATTTTACATTGAAAAAAGTTGGCTATTTTTGTCATAATAGGAAGAAAACAATCACCAGTTGGCTTGTCAATTACTCTTTGCTTTATAGAAAACACACATTTAACCCGTCCTCTTTTTTGTGATTTATTCTCTGATAATACCAATGCATAAGAACCCTCTAGACTAATAGAAAAATTACCATCTGCATCAGTAAATCCTGCTAATCATGCATTAGAATCTATATTAGAAGTATCTAAAGGTAGTTTTTGTATGTTAGTGTTATATAATAAATTAAGATGGTCAATAGCTCTGTACAAATATTTTATTTTGGGTGTACGAAATTTTCCATTTATTAAGTTAATCACTTCTGTCAATTTATCTTTATCAGATATTCTGTACTTACAAACATTACTTAATCTTTCTTGATATAGGCTTCCTGTTTTAAAAACCTGTTTCATTTTTTCAAAAAAAGCTCTTTCTTTTATATGAAAAGTAAATGTTATTTGTGGATTATTTATACGACCTTTAGGGGATTTTAGTGTTTTAGACGTTCAAATGTTACCATCACCCTCGATCAAACCAGCAAGATAAAAACCTAATTGTAGATTTGAATTTGGATTATTTGGATTAGACAGATTTATAGATAAATTATTATCTGTTTGTTTAAGGTCTCTGTGTTTTGATCTATCATAACAATTTCTAGTAAATAATCTAACTAGTGAACCAGGTGAACGAACTAAAAAAGTTGATCTAACTGGTGAACCTCTTGCACCAACAGATAAATGTAAAATATTTATATTTAATAAGATATTAATATCTTTTATAGAAAATAAAAAATAAGAAAATACTTGCTTGATAAAGTGTTTATATTCTACTTTACTTAAAGTAAAGCAATTAGAGTCTAAACCATCAAGTATAGTAGAGGGAGTATTTTTATCATAGTAAGATAAACAATAACCTGTTGAAAAACATCTACGTTCTAGTGGCATTACATTAGAAAATTTTCTAGTTGTTATCTTAGGCAAGGAATGATTATTATCAAAATTCAACTTATATATATATCCATTCATTTCATTACGACTAGGGTAATGTCCTCCTAGTGTACCTCTAAAAGGTTGTATAATATTAATTAAACTTTTATTTATCACAGTATTTCTAATCTGTTTTCTAGAGTTTCATAAATAAACATTAAATATTGTAAATATATACATATCATACCCATATTCAATAATATCACCAGTATCTAGATCAAAGAGTTCTTTAATTAAAATATTTTTAAACTCTGTAAAACTTAAAAAGTAATCTAGTTCTAGATTTTTGTCTAATATTTTAATATTATATTTTTTATATTCAAAGCCTGTAACATTTAAATTATAAAAATGTTCTGTATATTGAGTATACAAATATTTTAAACAATATAATATTAATCTTTTACCTAAATCATGCCACAAAGACACTAAAGCATATTTGTATATTTTAGTTGGATATCATAAGTAACCATTAAAACTATTAGTATAATAATAATTTATCTGTTCTATGCAAAAAGATAAAATTAAAATTATCTGTAGTACTTAATAGATATAATATATAATTCTTTTTTCTAACTAAATAGTTTAATTTAAAATAATATAAATTTGAAAAATAAAATCCTTGAAACTCCTTGTCAAGAGCTAAACGGCTAAATCTAAAATTATTACCATTCTCAATTAAATAGATATATTTTTTAACAAATGAAAAATTAGATTTAGGCAAACATCTATATTTATTATAATAATTTAAACTAACTCATCTTGTAATATTTATTTTTTTATTTAACTTTTACTTATTTTCATCTAATTTTTTAGAATTTAAATCTGTTATACTCTTTTTATCACTATACAAAATTAAGATACCATTTAAACGATTAAATGGTTTAATATTTGTATTTTCATATGTATTGTTTTCTTGAGAAAACCAATGACTATTCATTATTTCTTTTATACTGTTTACAAACTTTTCATACAGATCTAGATATATATTAATATCATGTTTAGATAAAATAGTTAAAGGTATATTACTTTCACACATGTAAAAATACGTATCAACACGGAATCTTATTTTAACAGTAATACTATAAGTAGTATTTAAAGAAAAATTATTAACAATAAAATTACAAAAGTTTTCCTGAGTAAAATTTTCAGGATTATATAATATATAATTAGCTGGACAACCCTTATATCTTATAGTTCTTTCAAAAGAAAAAGTGTAAGAAAAAACGCTAGAATCAGACATTATAGAATTTGTATTAAAAAGCCCAGACATAGTAGCAAAACCATTTAAAACAAACATACTTATCAATTTATTTTGTTTTACCATATATTGTAAACACAACAAAGGAACAATTGTTTTTTTAATACAGATCATTTTTTGATTTAATAAAGGGGAATAAGAAAATGAAGATGAAGCAAAAGATCTGAAATATACCGCCTTTGCTATACTAAAAGTTTCATAAACAGGCAATGAAGAAAATTGAGAAGCATGGAAATGTGAGATAAAATATATATGTTTTAATTTATAATTTTTTTTCATCATTGTTTTAATCATTTATTTATTGTTATAATTATTATCAGAATATTCCTTAATCTTTTTAGCTAGCTCCTTAGCATAATCTGTTACTTTAGCTTTTTCCATGTTTTTAACCTCTTCAAATGCAGATTTAATAGACTTAAGATCATCATTGGAAAATTCCTTAGGACTTAAAACTGAGTCACATTCATCAGCTAATTTTTTAATTTCGCACAATCTATCTTGACTAGATTTTAAATTTCTTAAATCCTTATTTATCTCGGTATATAAATTATCCGCTGGTACACCTCCTATCATAAAGTTAACACCTCTAGCTATTAAAGGAGTAAATACTTTTTCTTGCCCTCCTGCTTCTAATATACTATCAGCAATAACAGATGAACCAGCTAACCCAATACCTGAAGCACCTACTTGACAGCCAATTTTTCAACAAACTAACAATTTAGTAGTAAGAGAAGCAAAATGATCTAAGGGAGAATTTCTAACATTTAATTCATCAGTTCAAAATCTACTAATGCCATAAAATATTTTAATTAAACTTATTACAACAATATAGGAAATATGTATAAAAGCTAAAAATAAAATTAAATATTGTAAAGGTAACAATAGTAATAAATGTTTTTTCAATAACACAGTAAGCACAGACAAACCACCTACAACTCTAAAAATTCGCAGCAAAGGATAATTATGGAAAGAGATAACTTTTGGAGGCAATAAGGGTGTATTCCAACCTAATTTTAAACCAATGAGAAGACGCTGAAATATAGTTTTTTTATTGTGATTGTTTTGCATTTTTTTTTATTAATTCTATATACTTTAGATTTAAGATTTCCACAGGATCGCTAAGGCATAACGATCTTTTGTAACACCACATATATCTACATGGCAGATTATTTACATAGCTTTATAGTCTATTTATCTACACTAGATAAATAAACATTATTTTATAATGTTTAATAAACAGTATTTAAATTAAAAATACAGTAAATGATTAACAATAAATGATATTATTATTAGAATAAACACACATTGCTAGGTATTATATGAAAGCTATATAAAATACAAGGAACTAAAATAATAAAGGCTATAACTATAGGTAAAAGTATAGTTCAACAGAATGACATTAATTGGTCAAACCGTATTCTAGGAAAAGATGCTCTAGCTCATATAAAAACGAAAATCATAATACAAGCTTTTAGTCCTAAATTTAGACCATAGAGCGTTCCTTCTATTAAAGGATCAAATAAGAAAGTTTCATTCTCAGTATTTATAATACTAATATAAGTATAAGTTTTAATTCTATTCAATAGAATGTATGGAATACTGTCCAACAGTTTCTATCTCACACTTGTACAATTTCCAGAGGTTCTCGGAGATTCATACTAATAAAAACTTAGTAAATAGATCTAGATATAGCTTACTATCTGTATCAGCCTTGAAATATGACTAGCCTACATCTACTAGATATTCCATGTACGATCTTAAATCGTCAGCAATCTACCGTTCAATTTCAGATGACATACCGCATTGCGTTTTCAAGCATGTTGTTTGCAGAAAAGCAGTCCTATAAAAAGAAAATATCTGTTCAATAATTACATTCAAAATCCCTGTGATATTAAAAAAGCCTTGAGCATCTAAGTCTCTTTAAAGTATGTATAGGCCAGGGTAATGTACTTGTAGATAAAATGAGTAAAACAGCTGAGCTGCAATAACGTACAATACCTTTTACTCAAGTAAGAAAAAAAAAATATCCCGAAAAATCTAACAAGTAAGGTAAATTACAAGCTAGACATAAGGAGGACTAATTATTTAAAACTCAAAATATCTAATTTATTTGTAATTATAATCAAAATAACGAAATAACATAGGCAAAATATAAAAAGTAAAGGAAAATAAAAAGGAAATAAAAAGTAATAAAGGATCAAATAAAAGAGATTTATCACCAGATCAGCTAAATCGTGATAAAGGCAAATAATGATCTCCTCCAGACATCATGCAAAACTTCAGTTGTTTCATCCTCTTGTTTTCTAAATCTGTATCCAACTCATCAGCCTTACATATAGAGGTTTTTAAACTGATTTTATAACTCAGAACCAGGATCAATCTAAACTATACTAAACATTATTATCCCCTATAGTATATAGGAATAAAAAAAAACATAATAATTCATCTCCCATTAACCTATGGCCGTTTATAAATTTAAGACCTGGGGGATTCGAACCCACGTGTTGATGATTAAAAGTCACATATTTTACCAATTAAATTAAAGTCTCTTTAAGGTAAAAAAAAAATTTTTTTCTTTTTTTTATCTTTTTTTTATATATTTTTTTTTTAATAAAAATATATAAAAACCTTTGTAAACACAACATTAGTTACTAAAAAGATTTAGATCCTAACTATAGCATCTACCATACCGCTTGTACCTATTTTTAACCAATGAATATATTACCTAATTAAACAAAGTTACCTACAGCACCTAACCACTGCACCTGATACACTTATATTTTTTTTTTTTAAGCTTTACTAAAAGCCATAAATCAGAATGTTCATTTTATTACCATTAATGTTATTATGTTTAACATTGAGCCAATTATGTTACAATAATCCACATTTTATTATTGTGTAAAGGGATCCTCAACTATATCTCTTTGAAGGCTTAACATCCGGTTTTTTGTTATTAAATAGAGTTTTTCAGCTTTTTCTTTTAGAATTAATCTAGTTACTGGCCCTATATTATTGTAATTTCCATCATAATTTACAGCTCTGGGTAAAAAATGATTAACTGCATATAGTTCGTCATCTGTAAGTACTCGTATATTTCCTGTTATTTCATTTTTATCATTAACCTTTTCACACAATAATTCAACAACTCTCTTATAACGAGTTACTCTTGCCAAAGCTCAATCCCTAACTAAAAATTCGTCTACTGTGTCTCCTAAATAGTCATGCTCGAGTAAATCAGTATTATGTACCAAATTACGACCTACATCTAAATCAGAGTTACCATCTGTTATTGATCCGTCTTCATAATCAGAGTCCAAGAAATAAGGAAGTGTATCTGGACCAGGTTCAAATGCACCCTGATTTGAAACTAGAAGCTTAACTTCAGATTGTATCATCCCACAATATGTATAATCATGTATATTCGAAGTTGTAGACTGAAATTGTGATGGATAGTAATTAAAGTCAAATGTGAAAAATCTTTTTATTGATGATATTATATTATTATTAGTATCTATTTCTGGATAGTAGTAAACAGTATTACTATTAATAAAGTCATAATAAGCTTTATCACAAAGATCTAAATCTGACTCTGCTAGTAAATATGAATCAAATTGTTCAAATGCTTCATCACTGCTTAAAAAATCAGGATGTTGATAGCTTAAGTATCATTGATGTACTTCTTCTGCTAAAGCTGAGATAGCAGGATCACTTATCTCACCCATTAAATATAATAATGTAAAAGATGGAAACGCTATTAAGATTAAAATTAAAGCAGGTGTGATTGTTCAGATTAATTCTATTAATGTTCCGTGGTTCAGATATTTGTGATACATAGCTGCTTTATCTTTAGTGTAATAAAAAAAAAGAGATAATAATATTCAACCTACACCAAATAAAATTATTACTAAATAAAACAAGATGTTATCATGTAATTCTACAAGCCCTTCCATTTGTGGTGTTGCACTATCTTGAAAATACATACCCCATGGTCTGGGTGCGTCACAATATTCAAAATAAGATGATGCTTTATTACTTTCTAATAATGATAATAACATTATAAAACATAAAAAAAGAATTATAGATAAGATTTTAGAGAAATCAAACTTTAAATTTAAGTTAAATCTACTCTGCAGAGGTAAGCTTACAAATGCGTGAGGTTTAGGTGGACTATTTAAACATCACTCTAATGAGTGACAGAAATTTAAACCATGTTTTACTACGCTTATACTACACATGGTTATTCTTTGCAGGAAGTTAAAAGACCCCATTTGTTTTAGGTAGTCTAAGAACCCCAGTAGTATATTGAAATAAACAAAAAAAGCCACACTATATCAACAAAATGTCAGTAAAGTATGGATGACTCTGTTCCAAGGTGATGGTTATCTGTAGAATGGTAAGCCAATACACGTCATAAACCTACAGCTATAAAAGCTGTACCTATCATGACATGCAGCCCATGAAAACCTGTACCAAAGTAAAAACAAGAACCGTAGGCTCCATCTGAGATAGTAAAAGAAGAAACTGAATACTCTATACCTTGTAAAGCAGTAAATACAATGGCTAATATAACTGTACAAACAAAACCGTATAAAGCCCCACTTCTATTTCCTTGTATTAAAGAATGGTGAGCATACGTTACGGTTACACCTGAGGATAACAATATTACTGTATTAAGTAAAGGTAATTCAAAAGGATTAACTGCGTCTATACCCATTGGGGGTCACTGGGCTCCTAACTCAACAGTAGGAGACAGTGCACTATGGAAAAATGCTCAAAATATAGCTAGGAAAAATAAAGCCTCTGAAACTATAAATAAAGCAACTCCCATATTTAAACCTCTTTGTACAGCTAAAGTATGGTTTCCTAAATATGTAGCCTCTGATATAACATCACGAAACCATAAAGACATAGAATAAATTAAAGATATAAAGGCTAATAATAAATAGTTTTCTGCATTGTTAAATCCATGCATTGTTAAAACACCTGTGGTCGTAAGAGCTAGCAGAGAAATGCAAGTGTAAAGAGGTCAAGGAGAAGGAGATACTAAGTGAAAAGGATGAGCTTGAAAATTACTTCTTGTTAAATTTGTCATTTTTTTTCTTTTCTTTATTTTTTTCTATATTACGTATTATTTATTTTATTTTTTAACTAAAAAAAAAATAATAAATAGTTTATTACATATTTATGTTTATACTAATATAAAAGTCTAAATCTATAACTTAAAAATATTTATTAATAATTTAAACTGTTAAAGTCTTACCACAGATACAAAACATAGATAAAAAATAAGAGATCTTTTAATTATATTATGTAATTACATAATATAATTATTAAATTTATTAAATTAATCCACGTAAACTATCTCTCAGTCTAAAGTTATTTTTTAACACATCTCAATTATAAGGTTGATTACTATTACTAGTTGTAAACCTTTGATGTAATGCTCTATCATTATGGTATAAATAACGATCTAAGAAGTTTAGATCAGATGGGTTTAATACATGTCTAGAAAAGTGAGGAGAGTTATCGCTTTGAAACGCTAAAGCATTTGCTAAATTACTCGCAAATGGTTGATTACCACCATTCGGATTGTACACAGTTCCACTTCCATAAATAACTAAAGGTGTGGTATTCCTACCAGCCGCTTGCTGATTCATAGGACCTCAATTACTATTACCCATACCTCCATCGCAACCTGCCCTAGAGAATGTACCAGGACCGGTAGGATTAGCCACTGCTGGTGGATTTGCAGGTCCAGGATTTGCTGCTGGTGGATTTGCAGGTCCAGGATTTGCCACTGGTGGATTTGCAGATCCAGTATTTGCTGCTGGGTTACCTACAGGGTTTCCTACTGGATTACCAGTAGGATTACCTCCAGCACCACTACCAACATTAGACATAGTCAAAGGGACAGATCAGAAATTTTCCAAGAAAACTGAAATTATAAGTCTCAATAAAGAAGCTACTAGTCCTACAGAAATATAATCCAAAAAGACAGATAATTCTAAATTAAAGTAATAAATTATTAATGTTCTAAGTATAAACACAGCAACTAAAGAAAATAAAGTAATAACAAAGTAACCAAGAGTGTATCTAGCTTTAATTATATTAAAAGTTTTTTTCATTTTTTTTTTTCATTTTTCATTTTTCTATATTACGTATTATTTATTTTATTTTTTTAACTAAAAAAAGAATAAATAGTTTATTACATATTTGTGCATAATCTAAAATAAAAGTTTAAGTCAGAGTTTGGGTGTGGGTCTGGTTCTGGATCTGGATCTGGATCTTGTTCTGGTTATGGAAACAATTGTAAAGACCCTAATCACCCGCTGCTATAAAACAAAACAAACGCTACAATATGCTGAGAATGGGCCATGTGACTAGTATCTGTTTTTTACAAAAAGGAAGACTGCTTACTTAAATACTTTGCAGATTGTTACTTACCTAAAATTTTTTTACAATTTTTAAACTCTGACTCTAAACATCTTATATTAGTCTTAGAAATTCTTTTTTTTTTTATAAATAGTTATATTTACTTAGAGTTATACCCATTATTGAAGTGTTGTTAGCTACTGTAGGTGTTTTGTTAATTGTGGCATTTGTAACCTTAGCCCAAAGTGTGCATTGTTAAATAAATATATTTTAAAATCTTTAAGATATCTCTAAAAAAAATCTAATCTCTAAGCCAACACAAATAGTAATATTTCTTGCTATTATTAAGACATCTCTTATTAATAGCTTTTAAGGAATAGGTGATTTGAACACCTAACCCACCGTGTGTAAAACGGTTGCTCTACCGTTGAGCTAATTCCTTTAAAGTAGAAACAACCTCTTTCTACTTTATTAAACTAATATATATGGTATAATAGATATGTATAACTGTATTTAATTTAAACTAAAAAGAGTCTTTTTAGTATATCTGTGTGTCTAAAAATTAGCAAATTAAACAATTATATAAAGGTTCATTAGAATTAATAAACACTTTTAAATATTCGTGTATTTAAGATTAATTTTATTATGCTTAGCACTAAATTGGTTTTTATTTTAATCTTATACGGAGTTTATAGCATTTTTTTACTTTTCTGCTAATAGTCTAAATATGTTATATCTGCAAAGTGTCTGCATGTTAAGGGTAAAATGTGATAGATAAATCGAGTAAGGTCGGAGTCGAACCGACATATTTTTCTTTGACAGTGAAACTCTTTACCAATTAAGAAACTAACTCTTTAAATTATTAAACTTTAATAGGTTATATTCTATTGTTACACCATCATCATTCGCTGTCACTGTCCGTTTTTTACGCTTTTTACTTTATTTGTTTTTAATCTATATCTAATTGTTATTTTTCATTTATTTAATAATCTGTGAGTTTAATTTTTTTGTTTTAGCTAGTCTAGTGTTATCTTTATATTTTTCAAAAATAGATTGTATGCTGCCTAAATAAGTAAAAATTAAATTATTTTTATCTTTATGTGTAATTGTGCTATGTACTTTCTAATATGTGTTAAGGATGTGTATCTTCTTTTTGTAAAAAAAAAGATTATTTATGTTTTTGTTTGCCTAAGTTTTAATTGAATTGTTTTCATTCATAGGGTTACCATTGCTGTTATCACGCTGAGTTATCTCGCTTTTATTCCTGTTAATATCAACATTACTTGTATTAGAGGTAGTACTTTTATTATCCCCATCAATAAGATGAGGTATAATCTCGGTTATACCATCAAAAGATGTAATTCTAATTTGTCCCTTACGAGAGCTATCCATAAAAGGTAATATACTGTCTTTATCTTGTATATCAAAGCCATTAGAAGAGTTAAGTAAATGAAAATTTAATTTAAATATAATTATTAAGTAAATAACAAGTCTAGTGTCTAATTTAGTTATTAAATGACGTTTATTACTACTTCCGCCACTAATGGTTGTGGTACTTTTGGAATCTTTAGCTGCTTTAACTATAAAAGCTCATGGGATATTATCTGCAATGAATAGGATATTGCCTAAAAATTCATTAATATTCTCATTGCCCATAAGCTCTTTAAAACCATCCAGATTAACATAGATAAAATGAATTCCGTTGAATTGAAGAGGTTTTTCTTTGCAAAGTTTTTCATTTTCTGTTATAAGTATTATTGTCAGAGTATTTAGATTAAAATATTGAAGAAACTTTGAAATTGATTCAGCATCAAGGTTGAATGATTTACTAGGACATCACAAAGATGCAATTGATGAATTAATTGGTAGATTATAGTTGATATTACTAAGAACGAATAATTTATGTTCATAAGTGATATGTAAAAATTTATTCTGTTGTGTGTTCATGTTTTTTAAATTTATATAATAAAAAGAGGCAAATCCTCAAATTTAACACCTAAGTTTATATAGTAGGAAATTTAATATCTAGATTACCATCTAGGATTTCTTGGCTTTCTTCGATTTAAAAGCCAAACTGTTGTATTTTTTGCTCGTGTAAATTTTTCATAATCAGCTCTTACTACATTTTTAATTTCTTTACGTATACTTAAATTAGGGTCTCAATTTTGTTTAAACTCTTTAAAAGATCTATAATTATTTCTATCTATTTCAAACATTTCTCAATATATTCTACGTCTAACTTTATTAACAATCTTTTTAGGGAAAATTACTGCAAAGTTATCATTAGATCTAGAAGTATCCAGGTGCTGATTAGTTATATTACCATCAGATATAAAATCATTTGTTGTATCAGATACTGGCTCAGTATAAGAACCTACAGGGTTATCGCTTAAAAAGCATAGTAAGTGGTTACTAAACATATTTAACATAATATCTGGACAAAAGATTATTAAGAACACTGAAATAATACAATTAACTATAAGTAATAAAAAGATTCCAAATAAAAAGAGAATAAATCAGTCTAACAATATAAATAAAGATAATTTAACAATATAAGAGAAATTTTCAAGTAAATTTTTTATTTTCATGTTTTATTTTTATTATTTTTATTTTTAAAGGAGGCTAGATACCTCAAAATGATTAAACCAACTAAGGTCCAAGAAAAGGGACGCATTGAATGCTAGTATCCAACTACACATGTAACACCTCAGCTAATTTTTTTTTTTATTTATTAAAAGTCTATATACCTATAAATTTGTTTTAAATTAAGATCTACGGAATGGGTGTCTTGTACGCAATAAATCTTCAATCTCAGGTCTAACACCTCTATTGATATTTCTTCTGTGATTTCTATTAACACCTAACATATCCTCTACATCAGACTTTAAATCCTGTTTAATGTCCTTAGTTATTTGTTTAAATATATTTAAGTTAGGATCTCAATTTGTCTTAAACTCTGTATAAGAGTCATATCTACCAGAATTTTTTTCTCAAATAGTCCAAAAGAACTTACGTTTACCTATATCATGATATTTCACATAAATACTTTCGACTTTTGTCTCAAAAGATCCAATTTTAGAATCTAAATGTTTAATACCTAATTTAATTCTATCAAACATACCTTCTTTAGGTATAACATATTCAGTATAATGATGGGATTGTATATTACCTATATTCTCAGGAACATTAGGATAATCATCTGCGTTTCATCTATTTTGAACATTAAAAGAACCTACAGATGAATCTCCACCTCTCTGTGCTAAAGTAGAAGAATGAGGTGAAAGATTACTAATACTAGATCTATGAGAATTAATTCCTAACTCAGGAACATTCTGAGAAGACAAGTTGTTTTGTGTAACAACCGAACTACTAGTATTAGAATTAACACCTAACTCGTGTAGATTAGAATTTACAGAATTATTCTGAGTGGCCACTGAACTAGTATTAGGATAATTAACACTTAATTCATGAATAGTTGAGTGTTGACCGTAAGATGGAGCTGGTAATTCTACTGGTGCTTGTTGAGGTGCATTAAGAAACAGCTCCGATGTTTGTCTTACAACAGGTTTAGTGCTATAATTAATTGGAGGTGGTGAATCAGAATAAAGACTAGTATTATCTAAGGGTTGACACAATAAAACCTCGTCAAAATAATAACATTTAATAATAAATAGTAATAATAAATAAGCAGAACATTTTAAAATAAAAGACATAAAGAAATATGTTCTAGGATAGTTTCTTTTTATATTTATGAAAAAACGAGATAAATAATAAACAATCTGTATAGTTTTAGGAAAAAGAACTATGTAATCAAAAAAAACTACAGATAGTGTAGTTGTAAGCTTTTCAGCTTTAAAGGCTAATAATTTGTAAAGATTGTTGTAAGACATAATTTTAATAATAATAATAAAATAAGAAAAGAGGTAATACCTCAAAAACCACCATATCGAGTAAAATGAGAATAAGAAAACCTATAAGAAATTAGAAACCAAATAACACCACTAGGCAATAATAAAGAATAACGGTTTGTAAATAAACCCCCATAAAATAAACAGGTAATGCTTATCAAATTAATTAGGGTAGTAACTTAATCTATACTCCCGTAGCGACTGCAAAGTATTACAATACTTTGCATTACAAACATATTACCATCAAGAAAACTATCAAAAATAATAATAATAAGGTATTATAAAGCAAGTATAGTACATTTACTTTATACAAGATACTGACGTATTATTTATTAATATGAAACTAACATTAAGTTCACATAATGAAGACAAAGTAGACATGCCTTTGATTATGTGATGATAAGCTAGTAAGTATATTAACTATTTTTCTACTGTTGTTTAAGATAGCTTTCACATATCTTAGGGAAATTATTAAAAAAGTATAGTAACATTTCCTGTTAAAACCTAAATAATTGATATCTTTTTAAGTAAACCTGCTGCTTAACGTAAATGCATAAAAGGGGACAAAATAAAATCTAAATAAACTAAACTTAGCCTCACTGATATATAGCCACAAACACAGATATAAAGAGATTTAAGTTATAAAAGCATAATTTAAATATATAAAGAATGTTTGTTTGTTAATACGTTTTAAATTATCTTTTAAGGACACCATTCCTTAATCTTTATTCTCATAGATAAAAATAATAGCAACTAATATAGTTTAGATATAATACAGGTGTTTGACATTTTTACATTATTAAAAGATTTATAAAAGCAATAGTTAATAATATAAATAAATATGAAATATAAAAAATGATTTATTCAATATATGCTATTCTTAAATGTTTATAAGGTTTCTTACTATTAGCATACTTTTTAAGAGTTTCACGTCATATCTTAGTATTACGCTCCGCAACACGAGTAGAATTATATACACGAACTTCACCTGTATCCATATTAGTAATAGAGATAAGATTAGCTCTATGATGTACACATATTTGGTCTTCATCTCACTTTATAATATACCCATTGTATTCACCACCTGAGACAATACAAGATCTTATAGTGCTACCCGTAGTTTTAAAACCTATATTCCTAAAAAATTTGCTTGAAGCAGTTAAACTTTTAAAAGTTAAAACTTTATTAGTTTTTACATCAAATAAGACCACTTTTTTTCCTTTACCTGTGGGAACATCTAAATATTGTCTATCTTTATTTAACGCTTCTACTAATTCGGAAAGAGAGATATCTGAAGTACTGGCTGTGGATATCTCACTAGTAGTTAATATATACTTACCCAAATAAAGTAACTCCGAATTAATATACCGTGAAACACCTCTATTTGAAGTATATATACCTAACAATGAAAAATCCTTTTTTAGACCAGAAAAAAATAAAACAGATTTATCTTTATTATACATAAATAATGTAATGCTTTTCCTATCCTTAGCCAACATTTCTTTAACCTCCTCCTCACTAAATTTACCATCTTTAGCTGTAAAGACAGGAAATGGGGAAAAAATATATTTTCCTAAATAAAGTGAACCTGTCTCAATATTATTTACAATAGTACCGTGCCAAATATCAAATTTAATAAAAAAATCTTTAATAGAACCTAAATGATAAATCAATACAGTTTTATCTCTATTATACATAAAAATTTCTTTAGATCTGAAACCAGGAACATTAGCTACTCTAGATACATTTAAATTAAATGACGTATCTAGTAGATAATATTGTTCTAATATAAGTTCTGGTTTTAAGATTAAACTAGAATATATGGGTATGACCTCTAAAGTAAATTTATCTAATCCTTCTTTTGTTAAAAATGGTAAAAACTTACCATACTCTACATAAGTATTACTTAAATATCTTTGCAGTCTAGTAGCTAATTGAATAGAAGAGCCTACATACTTAGACCCCGTCTCTTTATGAGTAAAAATATAGACTCCTGTTACTTCTTTACCATTCATTTTTCCTAACTTTTCAATAAAGTAAGGATCTCTATACAAATCCTTGTGTAAACAATTAAATATTAATCTTGGTAGATTAACTAATAGTTTTAACCCTTCATCTGTAGTATGTAAATTATATATAAACAAAATACTATTTATCACATCAGCTGTCACCTTTCTTACGCTTTTCATATGTTCAACAGCTTTATTTTGGCTATTTTGCATAGGTTTATCTAAAATTAATCACCACTTTCTACGTGTCATGATAGTCGCTACATTTTTTTCATCTGAGACAGCTTCCTTTTTTACAAGGCAAGACTCAGTATGATAATTTCGTTTATTTCCTAACACTATACTTTTTAAAATCATTGTTTTATGTGTTTATTATCTTATTTACCTTTAATAACAATTATTAGAACACCTACCATAGCTAACAATAGTATTATAGAAGTTATAATAAGTCATATTGAATAAACTAGTATACATTATATTACCTATACTAGTTATGTGTGTAGTTTCCGCCAGACTACCATCTCAAATCTTAGTTGTTACAAATGGTATTTTTTTCATTCTCACTGATAAAATTTAATAATTTATTAAAATAGTAACTGTTATTATTATTATAAAAAATCTCATTTTCATTTCCGTAAGATGAGTTGTAAAAATTAAACTATAACTATTAATAGCAGCTATAACTATAAGGTAATATGTGATAAACAGGGTAATTAAAAGATAGAACTATTATAATAGCTAAAGGTATACTATTACTGGTATCACTTGATAATTCAGATATCCTAACATTTATTAACATTAATATAAAAAGAAATAAGATAGATACGGCTCCTACATATACTAATAAATAAGATAAACCAATAAAATTTATACCTAACATTATTAAGTAACAAGATATACTTAGAAACAAACCTATTAGAAATAATACAGAAACTATAGGGTTTTTACTAATAATAACCAATATACCGCAAAGAATCGAATCTAAAGATATAAAAATCCAGAACTTCAACTCTTATAACCATTAGTGTAGGTTTCGTTTAAAAACAAATAAACTGTACATGGTATTCTAAAACTTTGTTTAGATGTCTCACTTTTAACTATTTATTAGATCTCTTTTTTTTAAGATAATTATAAAAAGAAAGATATCTTTAACTATATATTGAGAATTTAATAGTTAACGAATTAAAAAAGCTATAAATTAGCTGTAGAACTGTTTATCTTTTTTAGAAAGATCTATAAAAAATATAAAGAAAAAAAAAGAAACGCGTGCAAGATTTGAACTTGCAACCTTGTGTCCGTAGCACAATGCTATAACCATTTAGCTAACGCGCTTATAGTTAAGTAAAAAGAAAGCTAAAGTTTTTGTTTTTACTGTTTTTACATTTAGTTTTTCAAAACACTAGATCTATAGCCCTTAAGATGAATCGAACATCTATAGAAATATTAACAGTATCCCGCTCTACCATTGAGCTATAAAGGCTTATAATGCTCTCTAAGCTATTAAAACTATATGTAAAAATAAAGATACATTGTTAGATAGTTACTATTTAAATGTAAACATTAAAAACCAATATTGTAAAAACAGATAAATCTAACAATCTAAAGTAATATATTATAAAAGCATAACTAAAACATATAATGTATAAACATATATTATAAAAACTATAATTAGCATCTTCGCTACTCAGAATATTACGCTCTACCTTTATCTAATAACACTAAGGGACATAAAGTCTCTTAAAAGTTAAAAGTAATAAACCTTTCTAGGAAGAAAAGGACTCGAACCTTCGACAGCTTATAGCTATTGAGTTTACAGCTCAACCCGTCAACCAACAAACGGACCCTTCCTTTTTATATTTTATTTTAGAACTTAATTATTGTTTACTTAGTGACAAGTGTTTATAAATAAAAATTTATAACTGAACAATATAGGTTTGTTTTACCTGTTTGTGTAAAGATAACCTGAAGATAAACCGCTTTTGCTGAAGCGGCTAACAGTTTATTGTGATATTGCAAGGATTTTTAAGCTTATACATACTCCTCTTTTTTCTCTTAGCAATATCTTATAGACTGGGTTATTAACGCACATCAAATTAGCGCGAACTTTTTAACAATGTTTATAGTACCAACAAAGGAAACCTTACTTACATATTTGTATATGTATTATATATATACCCATAGTTAAATATATATATAATACATATACGTGGTATTGTTAATTTTAATAAGTTCCGTGCAACTTCCACTACACGAACCATATTTCGACTTAACACTAATCAGAGTTACACATACGAAGATTACTTGTAAACATATCTAGACCTAAATGTCTATATTATAAGTTAACACCTAACCAAACTTATTGCACATACTCCTTTCAGCGCCTGACGAGTAGTTAGTACCCATCTGAGATTAAATCCACCGTGACATGGTGATTCACGATTACTAGTAATTCCTTTTTCATGTAATCGAGTTACAGACTACAATCCATATTATATCCTATTTTAGGGGATTAGCTCAACTTCACAGTTTTGCATCCCTTTGTGTAGGCATATGTGGCACGTCTATAGCCCACAACATTAAGGCCATGATGACTTGTCTTAGTCCCTCTTATCATATCCAATATATAGGCGATCTACTTTATAAAAAAAAATAAAGTAAGGGTTTACGTTAATTAATGGAGTTAACCAAAATCTCACGACATTAACTGAAGACAGCCGTGCAACGCTTGTATTAATTAAAAATATTCAAGTTGTGGTAAGGTTTTTTGTGGACCATCAATTTAAATAACATACTTCACTACTGGTTTCAGAAACGGTCTAATGATTTCAGTTCCTGTGTTGCCACATTACTCCTAAGGTGGAATGCTTACACTTTCATTTATAGATCAAAAATAATCTAATCTATGGCATTCAGAATTGTCTGCTTGGACTACTAGGGTATCTAATCCTATTTGCTACCCAAGCCTTCGTCCCTCAACGTCAGTTTATACATAGAAGGTTGCTTTCGCCGCTACCAGTTACCTCATAGTATAACAAAATTTCATCTCTACTCCACGAGTACTCCCCTCCTCACATAAAACTCTAGTAAATCCGTACCCTATTTTGGGCTAGAAATACCGTCTAGGTACCCTTTAAACCTAATAAAGATGAATAACACTAGTCTTCCACGTATTACCGCGACTGCTGGCACGAGACTTGGTCAAGACATATAGGTAAAAAATTGTCATCATCATTATTCTACCTAGAACTTTAGTCGACGTAGTCGATCTTGCATTAACTAATAATACAACTAGCTTTCGCTATACATTCCCCCAAATTGCTGGTTCAGCCGTTAGGCTATTGACCAATATTCCTCACTGCTGTACTATACGTATTGGGGTTTTTTCAGACCCAATGTGGTCGATCAACCTCTCAGTCTCGACTACGGGTTTTAAGCTAGTTAAGCCATTACCTTAACTACTACTTACCCGAGGTATTAATTATCATCTTAAAGCGGAACCTTAGTTCCTTTCTACATATAAGGGATTTTTCTCCTTACTTTAAGGTAGCCAAAATACCATTTACTCACCTGTACACCACTTCATGTTAGCTTTAGCTAAAATGACGTTCGATTAGCATGTGTCAAGCATTTGGACAGCGTTCATTCAGAGCCATCATCAAACTCAATTTAATTTTTTAAGCTAAAAAAAATATTTCTATACTTATAAATAATGGAAATTACTCCATTACTAATATCTTTTAATATCTTAAATTATATTTTTGTTTGCACAAAAAAAAAATGCATTGCTAACATTAAAATATCACATAAAATACTAATGCATTTATGCTTAATTACCTTTTTTTTTAGTTAGGTGAGACAAATAAGCCAGTTTCTGTTTTTGCATATGAATCTAATAAAAGGCTAGGTAGTGGCTTGTTAGTTCGCGGTTTTATCATACTTAATAAACTTAAATTGTTTATCTGTTTAGATATTAGATAACTTATATTTTCTGTTAAAGACCAAGGTTTTTACCTCTGTATACCTTTAGGTTAAATAAAACTATAAAAATATACATCTACCCAAATAGCTCTGGACTTTCCTATGCCGTTATTAATAGCATTTTGCAGTTTGTCTCACCTAACTAAAAAGGCATTCCTATTGAGACATTAAACAATATAAGGGAGGTTATTTAGCCAAGTGTTTGATATAAATTATAATCCGATACTGAGCTTTCTAGTCTTCCTGCTATTAATGCTGAATATTAAACTACTGTATCTCTATACAGAATATTAGCTAAATCAATTAAACCCAAAGATTATTTTATTCTAACCATATGCCAAATATAGAAATTATCAGTGGTGGCTGTATTATAAGAAGAGAAATAAAAAAAAGGGTTTTATATATTGAGAGCCGTTAACATTAAAACATGGTAAAGAGCTTCAATTCGTTGATAGACACGCATCATTCTTCAGAGTTGCTGACTTTAAATGCACACAAATTAACTCATCATGCACACGAAAAAGCTTATCTTGCACCCTATATTATCTTATTAAAATTGTATTTATTATACAGTAATAAATCTAAACAAAGAGAGTTTTATGCAAAATATCTTACTTATATTATAGGATTATCTTTATGTAAATTAACCTCTCTTGCTTAGTTTATAGGAGCTTTTGCAATAAAATAAAAGGTTTTGTACTTTTCCTTTTAAAAAGTACCTATTTAAGGTACATTAATTGCTAAATTAATTCTCTTTGGTAGTTTCTTTAAAGAAACTATTTAAAATATAAAAACCTTAATAACAGGAGTTAATAAATAAGTGAATTTAACACCTTAACCCCCCGTATGTAAAACGGTTGCTTTAGCATTGAGCTAATTTATTTAAAGTAGAAATCACTAATCTTTTTATTAAATCTTAGAATTTTTACAATACTTAACCAATAACGGGTTATATTAGCGTATATGGTTGTTTTATTCTATAAATTTTAATAACTTCTTGATTAGCAGTGGTTAGCTGTTAATTCTAGTAGGCAAAATCTCCCTAAACATAGCTAATTCTTTTACCGCACAGCTGTCGCATATCTTAATTGAACATACTCTACATTGTAAACCACCCGTTTGGGGATTGATGTTGTTATCGTGTGGTAACCAAGGCAGAAATGAAGGGTCTATACGTACAGGCAGAAGATGCACAGTAAAACCATTAACACGAGAACACCTTACACCTATTTCACCTTGTCCATCCTCTGGTTGTGTTAGAACTGTTGGAGATATATGATCCATTTTTCCGTAATGCTTACATATAAAACCTATATTAGATCCATACAGATGAGGTCTACTACCAGCCTCAGAATGATTACTATAGTATAATCTTTCTTTATCAATTCCGAGGAAAGTTAAAAGGGTATTATCTCAACTACCAAGTTGAGATCCAGTACTACTGTGAGAGTGTTCATTATCGTCATTATGAGACTGAGAATTCCCGCCATGGTTACCTACAGCTGAACCACCATTAGGACCTGTATTACCTCCAGGACCTGTGCTTCCTCCATTACCATTAGAACCTCCTGACCCTTCTCCGTGAGACCCATTAGAGTTATTTGAACCAGAGGGTTCTGTTAACACTAGATAATTTTCTAAGAAATTGTCTGGGTCTGGTAACAGGGATAAGAAAACTATAAAAGAAGGCAGAAATCCACTAAGTCCCTTCAACAACATTATAATAATAGCTCAAGATATAGCCAACACAGATAAACTTAATAGCAATATAACTGTAAAATAAATTCAAAGGTTTAGATTAAACTTAGCTTTACAATATATTCTATAAGTATAAAATATAAATAATAATACAAGTAATAGAGTGTTAAAAAAATAACTTTCCATCTCTAATATATAGAGACAAAAAAGTGAAATTACAAATAAAATAAGCTTGAAAAGAGTACTATTAAGCATAAGCTTACCATAATAGTGTAGGTTAAAACAAGCATAATAGTGAAAAATGGCTTTGCTGGCCATAGACACATATTCTTTCAAAAGTAGTTTTAAAGCATCTGCAAATGCTTGTAAAAGACCATAGTATCCTACAATGTTAGGCCCTAGTCTTCTTTGCATACTGGCCATGGTTTTTCTTTCAGCTATGGTTACAAATGCCACGGTTAACAAAACGGGCACAGTAACTAATAACACTTCAAGAATGGATATTATTTGAGGTAAATATAACATTTGATTTATAAAAAAAGATCTAATTTTCTTAAAGCTAATATTAGAATCACTTAAACTCTCTATATTTAAATTAGGAAATTATTAGATTAAAGATAACTATTTTTATTTAGATTTTTAAAAATTAGTAATTAGAGATTAGTCTTTATTAGTTATCTATTAATATTTAATTTAGAGAATTTAGCTCTAATTTTATTTTTTGGCACGATTAATCTATGTGTGGTTGGATGAATGAATGTATGTATGGATGGGTGGTTGGATGGACGGATAGATGCACGAAAGGTGAAATTCTTATCCAAGATTCGAACTTGGATCTAAATATTAAAGTATCCTGCTCTACCATTGAGCTAATAAGAAATATTAATCATTATACAGACATATCTTAATTATATGCTTATAAGCATTTTGTATAAGATATGCCCAAGATTATTTAGATAATTAAAGGAAAAATGCTGGGTGTTAATAAAAGGGTTATTATTAGCAATACTCACCTTCTAGTCGTTGAACGTTCTTACTTACCATACAATATGATCTTTAAACATAAGTATAAAAATGCAAAAGCAAGTTTCGCTTCAAATACACATGACTTATAAATAGTCAAATTGTTTTTGAAATTTACCCATATGATCACCAATAGTTAATAAAAAAAACATTAGAGCACTAACATTAATAATTTCGAACCATAAAATAAAATTTTGTTATCATAAAGGCTCTTTATCCTTTATTTCCACCTTTCACAAGATGGTTCAGACTATTTCTTCATTTATTATTAATTATCTAAAATTTATGCAACGCAAATATGTGAAAAGAGCAACGATCATTAACTACAATATAAACATATACACCTCAAGGTAGGAGATTTTAAATTTAAATAATAATACTAGCTAGATCTTTACTGCTTATATTATTAAATTATTTAAAAATTAAAAATAATACAATACTAGATGGAAAATATTGGATCCGAGTTCAAGGATCTCGGATCCGTGGTCAAAGATCTAAGATCTTAAATAGGTAACAAAAACCAAGAGGTAAGCTTAGCCTCTAGATAAACCATACGCTAAAAGACGGTATAATTAAAAAAAAAGATTAATCAAAAATTAACTTTAAATCTACCTTTAAAAGGTTTTTTACGATTTTCCTTTAAATATAAAGAAATACTAGCTTGTCTAAGTCCTAAGGCTCTCGCGGCTAAAGAAATGGAAGAAAAATCTGTTGTTATACCGTTTGATAAATCTGTAATCTGCACTATACTTATAAATAATGGAAATTACTCCATTACTAATATCTTTTAATATCTTAAATTATATTTTTGTTTGCACAAAAAAAAAATGCATTGCTAACATTAAAATATCACATAAAATACTAATGCATTTATGCTTAATTACCTTTTTTTTTTAGTTAGGTGAGACAAATAAGCCAGTTTCTGTTTTTGCATATGAATCTAATAAAAGATGTAGTAAATTGTGTTCTATTTTGCCCTAAAAAAAAAAGAAGAAAAATTCTCGCTTAAATAACCCACAGTGTGAGAATGTGAAATAATTGTTATTTTCAAATATGCGCAATGTTTTA
Organism: Acarospora socialis; assembly: GCA_025617375.2. Classification (NCBI taxonomy): domain Eukaryota; kingdom Fungi; phylum Ascomycota; class Lecanoromycetes; order Acarosporales; family Acarosporaceae; genus Acarospora; species Acarospora socialis. Next base: position 37,912 of record CM055765.1, read on the forward strand.
CTAAAATAGTAACAAGTTTTATATAATAACATTAAAATTTAATATTACCTAATCTCATGTGTATATTTTGGAATGAAAAATGAGATCTAGTCAATTCATCTTCTTGTCATCATCTTCATATACTTCTGTGAGAAATATAATGATTATATAAACTTTATCTAAAATCAAAATCTAATAAATTTAATAAATTATTCATAGAATTAATTTGTCCTCTTATATTTTTAGCTCCCTCGTTAACATTATACAATTTATTATTTTAAAGTTTTTATAAATAAATTTAAATCTCTTTTACAGCAAATAAACAGTTATCTAGAATGTTAATATTAACTCCTTCTACTGTTTCAATATTATCTTTAACAAATAAAAAACACCCTAGTATTGGAACTAATATTTCTTGTGAAAACCTAAGATAAGATTTTCTATATGCCGCATCGAATAAAAAGGACATTTTATTATAATCAGTTGGATAAATAAGCAAATAGATAAGATTAATTACATTATATATGTCTCAATCAGATGTATTTATATTGTTGTACATACGTTTATAGTCTGACTTATTTAAACTTAAAATATATGTACTTCCTTTGACCCAACATAAAAATTATAGGCTAAAATTTAATCAACAAGATTATAATTAACTTTAATTGTTGTCTATTTCGAATAGACGTTTCATCTAAAACAAAATTACTAATAACTTTTGATCTATTAGTTGAGTATCATTTAACATTACCTAAATTCATATCTATGTTATTAAAAGAAAATTTATATTTATTGAACTCTCACCGTAGATCAAGCGTACCTCTACGTATATGATAACGATGATGATTATATAGACTATTATAAAATAAATATCTAAACAACTTAAGAAACTACTAATAGAATTAACCTGAGCTCTAAATTTTGGTGGCCCCCCATTTTATTACATAACCATTCTTTTCTATACTATTTATAAATGAATTGAGATCATTTACAACAAATACACAACCATTTATTATATTCAACGATTTTTCTTTCTCATTAATATCACATAGACCTTTTTTAACTAGATCATACCCCTCCAAACAACCCAATATCTTATCCATAAACTTGAATCTTTTTTACATGCTAAATTAAAAAGACCAAATCCTTTCTTCAGGATCAGCTATATATAATAATCTATTAATCCATTCAAATATAGTTTTAAGATAAGAATCTTTATTTAATATATCACGAACAACTGGATTACAATCATGTAAAAATAAACCATTACTACTTTGATTCATAGGAACTTTCCCCCCCATAATTTGAATCCATTATAGTAAAAAAATCCCCTCTTTCTCTGTATGGAAACTGTCATAAAATCTATCTCTATTATACAAATAAATAGTTAATGTTGTAGGAAATATTAATGGATAATAAATATAATTAAAAACCAACACATTTTTATCTTTGTTTAAAAATTCAAACATAACTAAATAAACCCCTTTTTTTATCTAAACCTTCTAATTTCCCACTATCTTTTAAGTACCCAGATTATAAGCCTCTTGTAATTCTATATCTATGATATATTGTTTAGGATCTAACTTATTACTATTATTCTTCATATTACTATTTATATATTAAACTTATTTTATACACAATACTAGATAACTCACAATATAACAACTTTTTGAGCAATAATATTATAATATAATATTATAATATAATATTATAATATTATAAAATCAAAGGCTCTAGATAAACCTTTCAGACACTTTTTTAATCACCTAATCAACACACACACCTAAAACCTATTATACATATTTTATGTATTTGTCTAGGACTAATTTTTATCGTTAATATTTTTAGAATAAAACTATTTAAACGTCATTATATCACCAACCATATTTTTTTTATTCCTTTGTGCTATCAGCTAAACGATTAATAAGTTCTATATGATCAATTTCATTTAAAATATCCTTAGTGATATAAATAATCAAAATACCTTTATAGTCATAATTAGCTAAATCTTTATTTAATCCACTTTTAACATCGTTATAACAACTATCTATCAACTCTTCATTATCTATTAAACTTTTAAATTTAAAAGGAACTACACACAACACTTTATCATACACATTAATTAAATGTACATTATATGTAACATCGAAACAAAAATCATAAACAAACTTATTATAATATAAATAAAGAAGATACTTCCTAAAGTTATTAAAAGTAAAATCCTCGAGACCAAAATTATTTGAAACTTCTAAAATTTCAAATATATGTAAACCAAAATAAAGTTTTTTTAACATATAATTAATAATAAAAAGTAAAAATAAAACAAAATACTAGATTTAAGGTTCTAGATAAACCTTTTTTTTTATCATCCTATAAAACAGAATTATTTTCTAAGATTTAAAAACCAATTTAAGGTACGCTTAACAAGTTTAAGATTATGAACCCTATCTTGTATTTCCGTATTTACATCTTTCCTTATTTCCTTAAAAACCTTTGTATTAGGATCTCACGACTCTTTAAACTCTTTGTATGAAGCAAAATCACCTTTAAATTCCCCACATACAACTCAAGAAAAACGACGCTTACTTTTAACTTTAAATTTATCCCCAAAATTTTTATTCACACTCCCTTACGTATCCACCATCAACAACCCCAACGAGGGAATTAGTCTTTTCCCTACCTCCCCTCTCATTACCAGAAAGATGAGCAGAACCTGTTGGATTATTAGTATTACCTTGTCAACCTTGATTTTGCCCATAATTATTAATTTAATTAATATTAAGACCTTTACGCTCGGTTTGAGGCATGACAGGAACTTGATTATTACTACGATTATTAAGAGATTGATTATTACCTTCTTGAGATCTAGAAAGATCTCTTATGTTATCAATTCTATTATAATGTCTAAGACGATGATCATTCCTTTCAGGAAAATAATTATTACCTCTTGGTTGGATAGAAGGTTGACCAACAACTCCACCATGATTATAAACTCTGGAAGAATGAGAATTACCTCTGTTACCTACATTTGACTGAGTACCACGACTGTTACCAACTTGATTATTACTTCCATGATGTTTATGACTTCCTATATTCTTCTCAAAATGATTACCCCTAGAAGATACCTGAAAGCTAGAAGATTTAACATTATCATTACGTATGCTTACTTGCATAGAAGACTCTTTACAACTATTATCAGATAAACATACTTTATTAACATTATTATCTCTTCCATAAAAAAGGGATAAGATGGAAGAAACTACCTTTCTAATGGAAGATAATTTTCTTGCGAATAAAGCATTAAGATTAACTTTAGGAATATTATTAAACAGAGTAATAAGGGATGAAGGGATAATACCAAATGATTCGAAATAACCAACAAATTCGTGAACTAAAACCACGAAAAATGACATAACTAAATAATATATCAATGATATATAATTAGTATAGTCCAAAAAAACATTAACACCAAAATATTGATTTACGAAAATCCTGGATATAAACCCTACAAGAAAGATAATAAATACCTTAGTAAGATTAAATCTATTAAAAATTTTCTTTTGTAACACTAAAAATTTTATAAAATTCATTTTTTTTTTGATAATTCAAATAGAATATAAAACACAACACTAGATCTCGAATATTAAATATCATATCCGATAATTAAGCTCTAGATAAACAACTAACAAAACAATAAAATACTTAATCGGTAAACATACGTTACACAAAACTAAACATTTTAATGTTACATATTATATTAACATACAAACAAATAATAGATAACAACCATAATTACCTTGCCCCTTTTCTCAGATAGTTCAAATAAATTTACCTTTACTCTTATCTTGATATTTAATATAAATACTATCAAGCTTAGAATCAAATGATTCAACTTTGATATTTAGAGATTTAAATCCTAATTTAATTTTATCCAACATTCCTTTTTTTGGTACTACAACCTCCTTACTAGAATAACCAATCATTTGCTCTCTTAACGCTATCTGAACATTATCAGCAATTAGACGTCTTCTTAAATCTAAAGAATTTTTTTAGATATTTTTTGTTAATACCTAAAGCCTTAGCAGCTGCTCTAATTGCAGGGTAAATAGTTTTCGTATCTGAAATTAAATCAGTAACTTCTCTTTTTTGACCACTTGATTGTGCAATAGACGAACGAGCAATAATTTCTGGCGATCTAATGCTAGCAGATGCTTTCATTTTAATTTTTGTTTCTTCCAAATGTTTTCAACCCTTTACCCCTAGAAGGAGAACCTGGTTCTAATGCTATACTATATTCCGGTTTTAGTAAATTAAAATAGTACTTTTTCTATAAGATTTTCAACCTCGCAATATTCAAGAATTTATAAACTAAAGCTTGAAAAACCCGTACTTTAACAACCCTTTATTAATAGCCATATTGGAAACCTGTAATAATCTGTTTACATTGTAATATTCAAGAAACCTACGGTTTAAATTTACAGAACTACCTACATAACGTTTTTTATTTATTAAGTTTATTCACATGTAAATACCAGATTTACCTTTACTATCACTTAAGATATTCAATTTTTGGCTATCAGCATTAAAGTAGTATATCGGTCATTTAGACAAACTAGCAGAATAAAATCTATGTATTTTATATGTATTTTTTTATACATATATAAAAACGGTATGACCAAAGTAAAGCTAAGCAATTAAAGATTTAAATTATTTATTTTCATTTATTTTTTTTTACTACTAATGTAAATCTAATGCGTCTTTAATATAACTACAAGTTAATACCACGAAAACTTGGGCTTGTATAACAGCTATAGCTAGTTCTAAGGCTGAGAAAGCAAGAATAAAGGCTAAAGGTAATAAACCCTATAAAAAATAATATAAAGCCTGAACACATAATGTTATATGTGAAACCAGATAAAATATTAAGTAACATATGGCCGCTGAGCACATTAGCTGCCAATCTAAGCCCTAATGAGACATTTCTAGCTAAATATGATATAAACTCTATTAATACTAATAAAGGTAATAAACCTAAAGGACAACCAGCAGGTACAAATAAAGAAAAAAACTCCAAACCATGTTTATTAAAGCCTAATATAGTTGCACCTAAAACTACTGTAAAACTTATGAAAAATGTAAGTATAAAATGTGAAGTTGAAGCAAAACTATATGGAACCATACCGATTAAATTATTAACTAAGATAAATATAAATAGCGCAAAGATAAAAGGAAAATAGATTTGCCCTTTAGTTGCATTTATTTGATTTATAACTATGCTATGTATAGTAGCATATATTGACTCTTGACTAAGAGACCAAGGATTAGAAACAACTTTGTTATAGTTAGTTGCTAATATGTTTAAGGTTAAAGCAATTAAAACACCAATTGTTAAATATAATCCTATATTTGTTAAAGATATATGTAAATTAGCTAATATAGGAGCGTCTAAACTTAACAAGTTTCTAATTTCAAACTGGTCTAAGGGGCTGGAGATTTCTGTGTACAAATATGATCTCACTTTTGGTGATTATTATAATATTTATTTTTATACGTACATGATCCTAGGAAATATGTAACCATTTCTCAATTGTAGAGACTTAATAAAACAAGCTGTTTCTAAGCTAGATCTAAAGAATAAAAAGATAGATAACTTAAATGGTATAACTGACAGTGTATAAAAATGAAGTAGTAGTGATGAGAATATGATAAAAGATGCTATTTAAATAATCTCTGATTTAAATAAACATAAAACGAAATTACTAACTGTTACAAGGTGAAACAGCTAAATTTTTAAGATAAAATTCTCTTAATAAATCTTAAATAACATGAATAGAAATATGATAGTATGTATAGATATCTTTAACGAGTTAATATTGTACAACGTAAAGATCTAAGCAATTAAGAAATGTTAGCCATCAGGATAAAAAGGATCCAAAGGTTCCGAATTAGGATCAGCATAATCATCTAATAGGGTAGGTTTATCTTTAGAGGTACTAGATACAGATTTAGAACGAGCAAGATCTGTATTACTAGTATCTGGTTTTTCTTCTCCTACCTCTGATGTGTCCTGAGCTTTATTTTCCTCAACTTTCAGACCCCCACTATAGTTCTCCTCACTATCAGTACTATATCCCCCATCACTAGACATTTAAAAAATGTCTCGAATAGTAGATTCCCCAACATCCTTTACAACTTCTATTTCTCTATTAAGATGTCTATTATTGTCACTTATATTGTCAGCTATCCACTTTTCTTCCTCTCTACTAAAATTAGACAATTGTTCATCATCCAATTTATTTTGTCTATGAAGAGCACGAGCTTTATCGATCAACCCTGGATTATCTTCGCGCATTTCTTCATTAAATCTATTTGCGCTAGAAATAGTATCTCTTATAATCTCATCAATTTTTGACCTAGCTTCGTCTTGATTAGCACATTTCAGTAAATCGCCTTCAACTTTATCACGTAACTCTTGCAAAGTTCCTGGGTCTTTAAAATCTTCAGCTTTTTTTTTTTTCAGCACGTTGTTGTGTTTAAACACAATCCTTAATATTAGGATCTGTAGGAGTTGTATCACTAAATTTAGATACATCCACAGCCTCTATACATAAAAAGCTTTTAGTAGAAAAGAGTTTTAATGTATTTTCAGGTCATTTTTTACTTAGATTAAATTTATTACTAAATAACATGTTTATAGTTTAAAATTAACAATATACTCCTTATAGAATATATTGTATATAGTCTAGATATTTTTCTTCTTAATCTAGCCAAGCCAGGATATTATTAAAAGCAATATTACATCTAATACACTTAAATTGAGAGAAAAGTCTATAGAAGATGATAGGAGTTTATCTTTTTTTCTTTTATATGTAAAAATCCTATTAGTGCGAATGTTTCTAAACAAGAAAAAAAAAGAACAAATTGAACAAAGTGAATTGATTTACATAAATGGGGTAAAGCTTGTAGTGTTGATATAGGCAGCAAACTATATCTAAATAAATCATCTATTTCTCTTTGAACAGAAAGGTGGTTTTTATCTTTGAATGCAAAAGATATAGGAACATTATATCTTATTTTTGCTTTTTGCACTAATAAGATTTTTAATTTAAAATATCCCACGTGTTTTTATAAGCTGGGATATTTTAAATTATTTTAGTAATTATTATAATTTACTTATAAAAACACGTGTTGAAAATAAACGAACAAATCTAGGTAAGATGTATTTTGAAAACACGTAGATCATTACAATAAGAAGTATAAATGCGAATGTTATTTGATTTATAAAATAAAAAGGTACTAGTTGAGGCATATATAGTTTAGTTTTTTTACTTGATGCGATCATTTATGCATCGAGATCTAATTAAAGATAAAGATAAAGATTTGAGACTAAAATAAGTTGGTTAAAAATTATACCAAGTTAATTAGATAAGGCAAAAAGTTAAAAATTATACCAAGTGGACTAGATAAGTAAAACCGGCATCCAAGCTTTTAGATAGAATTGGAAGCCATAACATTGCTCATATCAATATCTAAAGAACTGTTATATATTAAAGTAGATACGGAGTAATGTAAACCATCTAATATAGGAGCAGGATATATACCCAGTACTACCATGAATAAAACTAAAGTTAATAAAATAAAAAACTCACGTTTATTTAAATCAGGTATGTTAACACGGAAAAATTTAGAGTATGATCCTGCAAATGCTATTCTGTTAAACATAAATATAGTGTATGCAGCAGAAAATACTATAGAAGAACTAGCAAAAACACCTAATAAAGGTAATCTTTCAAAAGTGCCATAAATACTCATAAACTCACCAATAAAATTAAGAGTTAAGGGAGTACCAGCGTTACCTAAACAAAGTATAAAGAATAATACAGAAAATAAAGGCATAATTTGAGCTATTCCTCTATAATAAGTAATTAATCTTGTCTTAGATCTATCATATAAGACACCTCCTGCACAAATAAATAAACCAGAAGAAACAAATCCATGGGCTAATCCTAATGTAATACCACCTTCTATCCCTTGTATAGTATTGCTAAATACACCTAAAAGATACACAGCAGCATGAGAAACAGATGAATAAGCAATAAGCTCTTTAACATCTATAGTTCTCAGTGTACTGAAACTAGCATATATTATAGTAATAACACCTATTAAATATACTATATACGTATAGTCTAAAGAAGCTTTAGGTAATAAAGGTAAAATTAATCTAAGTATACCATATAAACTTAATTTTAAAACTATACCAGCTAAAATGATACTACCACCTAAAGGTGATTCAACATGAGCTTTTAAAAGCCAAGTGTTTAAAAATATAGTAGGTGTTTTAACTGCAAAAGCTATAAATATACCATAAAATAAAAATAATTGAGTAAAGTAATTAAAATTAGTTTTATATAATGCATCAAAATCCGTAGTTCCCATTATTGAAGACATTGTAAGAATAGACAGTAATAAAAATAATGATCCTAATAATGTATATAAAAATAAGTAGAAACTCGCCCTTACTCTATTACTTGAGCCAAATAATCCTATTAATATAAATAAAGGTGGTAATATACTTTCAAAAAAAATATAGAACAATAAAATATCTAACACTAAAAATACACCTAATAATAGTGTTTCTAGTAATAAAATAATTATTACATAAGATCTTATATTTTCAGATATAGAAGATCAATTAGATAACAATGAAATAGGTATTATTATAGTTGTTAGTAATACAAAGTATATGGATAAACCATCCACACCTAAATAAAAATCAAAAGAACTTATTTGATGGTATTCTTGAACAAATTGAAATTGGTTGCTAGTAAAGTCAAATAAAATAAATATAATTAAAGATACAAATAAATTAATAACTGATGTAGTCAAAGCAGTAAACTTAATTCGCTTTATCTTTATATCTGATAACTCATAAGACATACCTGTCGAAATAATAAATATACCTATTATAGGTATTAATAGTAATAGTAGAAGTAGCATAATATAAAAGATATCTTTAGATTTAAAATTTCCCACAGGATCGCTAAGGTATAACGATCTTTTGTAACACCACATATATCTACATGGCAGATTATTTACATAGCTTTATAGTCTATTTATCTACACTAGATAAATAAACATTATTTTATAATGTTTAATAAACAGTATTTAAATTAAAAATACAGTAAATGATTAACAATAAATGATATTATTATTAGAATAAACACACATTGCTAGGTATTATATGAAAGCTATATAAAATACAAGGAACTAAAATAATAAAGGCTATAACTATAGGTAAAAGTATAGTTCAACAGAATGACATTAATTGGTCAAACCGTATTCTAGGAAAAGATGCTCTAGCTCATATAAAAACGAAAATCATAATACAAGCTTTTAGTCCTAAATTTAGACCATAGAGCGTTCCTTCTATTAAAGGATCAAATAAGAAAGTTTCATTCTCAGTATTTATAATACTAATATAAGAATCAAAATCAATATATTGAATTAATGAAATTAAAGGCAGCATATTTAACAAGTAACCACCTAAAAACAATATACTAGTTAGTATACAAATAAGAACAATACTAGCATATTCAGCCAAAAAGAAAAAGACAAAAATAACTGCTGCATGTTCTGTCATAAAACCACTAACAAGTTCTGATTCCTGTAAATAAAAGAAATATAATTTGTACTTTGTTTACAATAAAAAAAAATAAGAGATCTTTTATTGTAATAAAGACCTCAGTTTAGGTATTTACTTAGCGTAATGTTAAATATATTTAAATGTTTAGCTAACTCTGTTATTTTTAATCTTAAGATTTAAATTATAATTTAAGTCCTAAATACCTACTCCATAAGAGTGTTTACTCAATTTTTCACTTATCTTTACTTTACCTGTTTTACTATCTATTTTACCAAACATGAAATTTAATTTTACTGGTTTACTAATTAATCGTGTTTCTTTCTTTTTTATGAGTTTTACCAGACATAGGGTGATTATGCTTGTGTTTAAAGATTTTTTTTTGCATTTTTAGTTTAGCCTATTAAGCGTTTTTATAATCTATAAGACTTTAGCTGTTCTAATAAAATTATAGAGAGTATAAAAATTAAATTTTTTTTTATTAGTCTTTAGATCAGTTAGGGCTTTACTTATAACTTTACTGTAAAAAAAAATATTCATATATAGAAAAGTTAATTTTATCTAAACCATATTTTGCAACAGCACTTTGTAACGCAAAATTTTACTTTTTCTTAGAAAGATGCTCAATAAGTCTTAAATGTAAATATTTTGCGCTAGAAATATATTGCTAATTGTTTACTGTTAATAAAAGAATAATACCACCTTTGTTTTTGAATAAATCACGATTAGATTATATCTAATTGTTATCATTTAGCTTATAAAAAACTTTAGAGATGGGTAAAGGTGTAAACTTAGATAGTGATGGTAAGCATGAAGTATACTAACTTATACGCGTATAAGTTAAATAATTACTTCACAAATTAACGGTAAAAACTCTTTAGAAAGGTAAATTTAAAGTTTATCTTTATTTTTTTTTTTGTAGTTTCATACAAATTTGGACTATATCTTATTTAATACAAATAATGGTATTAAATGATCGCGTGTAGTCTCTGAGGATCCTACTAATATAAAAGATATTTTGTGGTTTCCTGCTGATTGACCTATAATTTTTAATAGCCTAAAGCCAATAAGGTGTTTCCAGCATATAGCGATCTTTAACGAGACCAAATCATTGTTAGTCAGTAGCCTCAGCTAAGTCAAAAGGGGCTCTATTGGTTTCTGCTATAGACCCTATAAAAAATATAATAAAAATTGGTAATAACGGTATTATATACCAAACTGCTCTTTGAGCTTCTATATTTACAGTTAAATTTAAACTACCTGTTAATAATATTACAAGTAATATAGCAGAACTTAAAATTAGCTCATAACTAATTAGTTGGGCTGTACTTCTAAGTGAACCTAAAAATGCATATTTGGAATTAGCAGATCAACCAGCTAGTAATATACCGTAAGTTGATAATGAAGACACTGCTAAGATATAAAGTATACCTAGATTAAAATCTGTGATAGCTAGACCAGGACCATATGGTATAACAGCATATCCTAATAATGAAAAAATTAAAGTTATTATTGGACCAAGGAAAAATAATATTATATTAGCTTGTGTAGGAGACACATATTCTTTCAAAAGTAGTTTTAAAGCATCTGCAAATGCTTGTAAAAGACCATAGTATCCTACAATGTTAGGCCCTAGTCTTCTTTGCATACTGGCCATGGTTTTTCTTTCAGCTATGGTTACAAATGCCACGGTTAACAAAACGGGCACAGTAACTAATAACACTTCAAGAATGGATATTATTTGAGGTAAATATAACATTTGATTTATAAAAAAAGATCTAATTTTCTTAAAGCTAATATTAGAATCACTTAAACTCTCTATATTTAAATTAGGAAATTATTAGATTAAAGATAACTATTTTTATTTAGATTTTTAAAAATTAGTAATTAGAGATTAGTCTTTATTAGTTATCTATTAATATTTAATTTAGAGAATTTAGCTCTAATTTTATTTTTTGGCACGATTAATCTATGTGTGGTTGGATGAATGAATGTATGTATGGATGGGTGGTTGGATGGACGGATAGATGTATGAATGGTGAAATTCTTATCCAAGACTCGAACTTGGATCTAAATATTAGAAGTATTCTGCTCTACCATTGAGCTAATAAGAAATATTAATTGTTTACTCTAGATAAAAGTACTGTTATAGTCACTTAATAGTGTAACAAATATTTTAATTATTTTAACTATTAAACTACATATAACTGTAAAAATGCAAAGTTATAAGCAAATAAGATATAACAATAGAATTTAAATTATGGCATTAAAAAAGAAAAGCTATTATTAATTAAACAGTAAAGCATTTAACTTATATTGTTTATAGTTACATATCTAGAGCAGAAACTAAAAATAAAATAATCCTATACAAATACAAAGATAAGTTATATTACTTCAGAATATAAATAATTTATTTAACATGTATTTATTACAATAAAAAACAATAAAAATTAAAATTTATCTTACCATTATATTTGCTAATATGTTTCATTAGTATAAAACATGATAAGTAATAATATAACAAAACAACCTTTATTATCCATATGATAACCAGATTATAAATTAGATTTAATGGAGTAATTATACAGACTAGACCAACATATTTTTAATACGAGGAAAGATCTAGTTTAGTTTTACACTATCTGCTTATAGTTTTACGCTATTTTTAACTCTATTAGAAGAAAAATTATTTAGAACTATCTTAAACTCAATCCATTAAATAATCCTCTTCCCTCACCTTAACCTATAGCTAAAGTGTTACCATCTGCAGGTGGTATAGAATAATTTTTCGCAACTACACAAGCAACTGCCAATACACCAATATAAACTACACAATATAGAATTTTCCAACTACAACATACAAGTCTGTATACTTAAGACTGCTTACTTGAAATATACCTTTTACTTTGTTTACTAATTACTAAATATACAGCTTAAAAGATCTAAATAAAATAAATAAAAACTAAATTTATACTAAATCTGTAATAGAGGTAGTTTACAACCCGGACGGACTATGTCTTCACCCATACACTTATAAGGGGCTTCGCGTGTAGTCTCTGAGGATCCTACTTGTAATTGCTGTTAAAAATGCAAATTACTTTGGTTTCCTGCACATTATTCCCATGCATACATAAGTGTTAATTCAGTCGTAAAAACAACTTTATAGATTTGTTTAATTTATCGTTATTTAATTTGGATAAATAATGTACAACAAGTAGTTAAGAATTATTGTTCTGCAAATTGGAAAAACATTATTTCAATATGCTTTAATAATGTATATAATGCGCTGGTTGGTTAGCGGACTAGCTAGCTCTTAAGTTTTATATAACAAAGTGTTAGAGATTAACTTTGTTTTACGACTAAAATATTTCTCATAGAGTAAAATCGTTTAGATATTAGTGTTAATAACAGTAACAGCTTTACAAATTAATTTATAAACAGTAGTAATATATAATGTTATTAACTTAAACAATAAACTATACTGTAATTTTAAACGTGTATTGAATTACCATCACTTAAATAATCTGTTTATATTTCATAGCGTAAAAAAAATGGTTTTTTTTAGTGTTTATACATAAACCAGTAAAATATATAAAATTAGTGGGCTAAGTTTTTTTTATTTTGGATTTTGGATTAGGCAACGTATAATAATAGGAATGCCATCATAAGAGCGAATAAACCAGTAGCTTCAGCAAAGGCAAAGCCTAGTATCGCGTATGCAAATAGTTGACCCCTTAGTGAAGGATTTCTTGACACTCCTATTATTAACGCACCAAAAACTACACCTATTCCTACCCCAGCCCCTATTAAACCTGTTGTAGCTATTCCTGTTCCTATAATTCTCGCTGATTGTAACATTATTTTATTTAATTTTTAGATATCATTTTAGATAGGTAGCACCCTTTTACTAGTTTAAATTGTATTTTTTTAGGTTAGTTTTAGTTAAATCTATTTTTTTTTATCTTTAATTTTTAAGTTAAAATTAACTATTAGATTACATCTAAAATTTTTACAACTTATTCATAAATACTTATCATAACTTATTTTTATTAGCTATCTAATAATATATAGCTAAAAAGAGTTAACCAAATTATATTTTAATTAGTAAGATTATTACTTTAGGGACACGGAGGAATCGAACCCCTTATTTTTGATCTGCAATCAAATTGTAGAGCCATCTACAACATATCCCTTTTTTATTCTGTATCAATTATACAAAGAAAAAAAGCCAGATATTACATCTTATATATATTGAATATATATACACAAATAATAAATGAAAAAAAAAACTTAAAATGGTTTAGTCTAATAACTTTTTAAGAGGTAACATAAACGCCCTGAATTCCTCGTAACACATCGCACTTATTTGAGGTGGTAAAATCAGATGACCAATATGATTGCCATTAAATACTAGTCGTAAATTAGGCCAACCTAGATATATAAAAATATCACAACTATGTGGTGATATGTAGTCTGGGTTTATGGCTCAAATTTTGTGCAAAATACTTTAAACATCATGGTGCACTACATGGTGTTCATTAGCTCATGTGGTATTGATTGTATTGATTAATTCAATATGTTGAGGTATTTAAGAGCGACCTCCAGGAAAGGATACTAAGAAACGATTTACTTCAGGATAAACTAAATTATGTTGCTCTATAAACCTTAAATATTCCTGTATGCTAAAATTCAGATAGTCTATTTTCAAAAGATCAAATAATTGAGCCCGCAATATACTCATTTTAATCATGATCAACTATTCACGATCATAAGCATCAAATAATTCTGCTTGAAGTGGTCTAGTGCTAATCTCTACAAGAGTAGTATAATAGTGATTAATAAAGAGATAGGCAAAGTAACAACCATATACCACAGCAAAACCGGTTGCTATATAATGATTAACTGTACTAGCCGCTGTTTCTAAACCAACAGGCATACTTGTTAATCGTAAATTAACAACCCCAGTAGGCTTAGGTGGAGTGTTACAATCTAACTGTAACAATTTAGAGACTCTATTTAAAAGAGCTCTAAACCCTAATATGACAATGGGGGTATAAAATAACAACATCGTAGCTAATGCATGCGCAGTTATAATATTGCTATATAATTGATTATCTGCTATGTACTGAAACAAACACAACAATGGCTAACTTTTAAGATAACTTAAATATTTATTTGCAACAATCCACTTTATAAAGGTGAATTTAAAAAGACAAAAGGTTTAGCTGTACTATAGTTTTCTGTTGCCTCTTTCTCTTCAGTTATAGATATTGTGCCATATTTATTGCTAGCTAATTCTATTAAACTATTTTCAAATAAACTACCTAGAGGTACTATAATTAAGAAATATGCAAAATATATAACTGTAGAAATTTGTCCAAATTCTATAAATGGAGATTCCACGTGTTTAGCACCTAATTGCATTAAAATTAAAAAATTACCTATAAAAATAAAAAAAGCTATTTTACTTAAAGGTCTAAATTGTATACCTCTTGATCTAGATAAATCAGTAAATGGCATAGCTAATAAGATTAGAATTGCAGAAAACATAGCAATAACACCTAATAATTTATTAGGTATTGATCTTAAAATAGCATAGAAAGGCAGCAGATATCACTCAGGTACTATGGCAGGTGGAGTTTGCATAGGATTTGCCATAACATAATTTTCACTGTCTCCTAACACATTAGGCATAAAGAAGACAAAAACAGATAAAACTAAGATGAAAAGAAAAATAGTTATAAGATCTTTAAATATATAATAAGGAGAAAAAGGTAATCTATCATAATTACCTGAAACCCCTAAAGGATTACTTGAACCAGCACTATCATGAAGTGCTATTAAATGCATTAAAGCTAAAGCAGCTAATACAAAAGGTAAAACAAAATGTAAGGCGAAAAATCTGTTTAAAGTAGCGTTATTAACAGAACAATTGTGTTGGTAACCCCATAATCAGTGTAGTATAAAACTGAAAACTCTCGTTACACGCAATAAATTTCTTTATTGTTCGGACTATATCATAATCTTACATTAATACTTATCAGGTATATTAAATTTTTTAGTGTACCGTGGTATTGTACGAAGTTGTTTAAGTCATAATAAATATTGTAATTTTTTATAACCCAAAAGTTTAACTGGAGCTTTTTGTATAAATTTAACTATGTTTTCTATCGATCTTACATTAGAAACTTTAAACTTAAAGTTGTTTGTTTTATCTTTATAAATACTTGTAGTTAAAGATAAATACTTAGATATAGCTAGAATTAATATATGACCATTAGTTTGAGAAATATCAAAACTCGCTATTAAAGAAGGGTCAATTTTGGGTTTATAAATACTAAAACAACCTTCAGCTTCAATAAACCCTACTAATCAAGCAGAGAAATATGGTACACTTAAGATAGACTCTATAGAATTTAGATAATTAATTGGACGTATATATTCCGGTAAAAGTTCACTATATTTAATACCAGATAAAAGTACATTTTTAAATCTTTCATAATCATATTGTTTATTTGAAAGAAAAGGATATTTATCAAAAATAGGTAAGATGTAGTTAATAAGGTGAGATTTTTTTCTAACTCTAAAAAATACTGTATCAGCTCTATCTTCCGATTTTCTAAAAAAAAACAACACCAACCCCTAAAAAATCTTTTATTTTATATATAAGTTGAACATTTCTAATAGATACTTCTATACCAAACTCATAGCCTAAGTATTTTACTTTTTTTGTTATACTAAACCAACCATCTCCTTCAATTAAACCCACTAAATAAGCATAAGTAAGATTTCCTGCGTTTAGTCTCTGAGAAGCTTCGAGAGTAGATATCTCTCTAACCCCTGCTGGTTGCCCCTTTATTGTTATACTTTTTACGGCTAGATGTACATTAATAGTATAGTCGTATATAACTTTTAAATTTAAGGGTATTCCAGCAATAAGCAGGATTTGCATTACAACATTGCTGTTGTAAGGCTCTTCTATTAATGTTATAATTAATATACATAAGCCACCTCATAGAAACTCCACTATATCTTGTCCTATTCATGGTATAGCACTCATTAGATTAGTAATAACTGTTGCACCTCATAGCGACATTTGACCATACGGTAAAACATACAAACCTGCTCTATAATATATAAAAAGCTAGAATAACTTTAATTTCGTGTATTCTATTAATAAACCAACAAACGAACGTTTGTATTAAAGGTCCCGACTGTGCATTAAGCAGCATTTCAGCTACCCATTAGTGACCCAGTCTGTCGCAGTCATTTAGATAACCGACGATCTTAATTTTACATTATTGTTTAAAATCTTTGATCGTTTTCACTAACATTGCCAAAGAAATGGTGAAATGTAAACATTTCGTTATATTTCTTCAATATCCCTGTCAGGTTATTCCACTTTCTTTCTATTTTTCTCTAAAAATTGCATAGAAGTATATACTTGTGGGACTATAATCTAAATTTAATAATTTAATAATAATACATACTTTTAACAATACTTAACTATTCAACGTCTTTTTAAAATTTTCTTCTCAGTTTTTAAGGTTCTATTTATAGTTTTTACACCACAATTTACAGATTTAGCTGCTTCTGTTATACTAGAATATTCCCCATATACCGTGTAATCTAAATTATATAGTATAATAGGTTTAGACATTTTTTTCATATTTAAAAAAGCTTGTTCAGAGTAAAAAGGTTTTTTTCTTATTAAGGCTTTTTCTCTAATTTTTTCTATAGTTTCTACTGATAAAATTTTACCTTTATTTGAATTACCTATCAATAAGTGACGTTCTAAACTAGAGTTAGATTTCATTTTTATTCTATCTAGTTCAGTGTGTTTATAACCGAAACTCGAACCAGCTTCAGTTAATATGTTATAGTTAGGTAATAATGATTTCAAATAAAAATCTTCTAAATCTAATAGTTTTTTATTGTTTTCCTTATTTACTGTTTCAGGAAATAATTCTATTATTAAAAACGCAAAATTAGAAAGACTATATTTTCTAACTGCATGCTTCAAAAGTTTACTACCTCTAAAATATAATAAGTGATTAGAAAATCTAGAATAAAATTTATCAGTAGAAGCCGATCCAACATAATAATCACCACTTATTTTATTAAAGATAAGATAAATACCACTAAGACCTTTAGTATCTTTTAAGATTATCTTTCTTGTTTCGTCTAAATGTATATTTTCATATATATACACAGGTTTTAGTTCATTTCCTTCTAAAAATTGAGAGAGATGGTTGTTTTTGCACAAAAAAGAATTTTTTCTTTTTTGAAAAAAAAGAGAACTGTTTAGTTTGTTTTTCATATTTATATTTTTATGTATAATCAATTTATATTTATTTCTATTCATTGTAATTTTATTTATCATCATTTTTACTTTTTCATATTATTATATACAGCTATATAGTCATCAATATTATTATATAATTCACTGCTAGCGTATACTGAAAAAGATAAACCAAATATTAGTATTATTAATATTAATCAAATATATATATTACTCATTTTTTTATTTAAATAAAGAATTTTGTTAAGAGAATGATTTAAGCCGTTATTAATCTTAACACTTAATATGCCTGATAAGTTTATATTCATACTATCTTTTAAATAAAGTTTAAATATTATTTGTATAACTAATATTATTATTAAACTTAAACAAGTTATATTTAAACCCTGTATATCAAACAACAGCGTTTGTAAAGGACTTGTTAATGAATCATCTACAAGCTTACTTATATCTGAGTTAATATTATTACTTAAATTAGAATTACAACTGTTTTCTAATGAAATAGTATTTCTATTTACAGTAGTAATAATAGAATGGCTAAATCCTGCTACTATAGCACCGCCAACTATTATTCCTGCTTTTTGAACAGGAGGGACAGAAGATTTTGCTATACCTTTAGCTACTGCAGTAGATACCCCTGCCATAGTAGCCCCTAATCCTAAGTTACTTCCTATAGTATTCATACCTTGACTTATACTTTTAGCTGCATCTTTAGTTACATTAACATGTCCGTGTAAATTTACACTATCTTTATCATTAATATAACATATAGTATCTGTGATATTAATAATATTATATATTGCTATTGTTAGTATAAACAATATACCAGTAAAAGAAAATATTTGAAAGTATTTGATAAAATTTATAGATGATATTGTAAAATTATCTAAGTAAAAAATAATAAAGCTTACTAGAAATAAAAATATAAATAAAGAAATAATATGAGAACTATAACTATTTATTAAAAAGAGAATATTTAAGTTAAAGTTTAATTTAGATCATTTTAGGCTATTATCATAACCTAGGAATGCTGTAGCCATCATTAAAATAAAGATCACTGTACCAATAGTTCAAACTAATGTTCTAGGAGCTTTGTATGATCCGTAGTATAAACCTCTACCTATATGTAAGTATATTATAAAGAAGAAAGCTGAAGCTGTATTTGCATGTAAATAACGTAATAATCATCCATTATTTACATCACGCATAATCAAATAGTGTTAATTATCTACTATGTTTTAATCGTTAGACGTACTATCTATAGGATTAGAAGAGAAAAGATCTTTATTTTTATATAATCTATTTGTATCAATGTAACGATTACATGTATTACTACTAGATTTTAATCCCAATGATTTATGTGCGGCACTATATGAAGCAAAAGGAGAACCTTTAATCATATTTTTACCTTCATATATATAAACAGTGTTTGACTTTTCAGATCTATTAGCTATACTAAGTGCCCGTACATGATCAATATGAGGCATATTAGCCTGTACATCAAATAGAGGATCTTTAGCTAATATAGCTTGAGATCTTTCAAAAACACCTGATATAATTTCATCTATATTTTTAGTAGATGTTGTACCATATCTTTTGTTAATAATGTCTGAAATATCCATAAATAATCTTTTACCTTCTGGTAAAAAGTAGTAACCATGTATTTTTAACCACTCTTCATAATTTAAAATCTATGGCTTTACGTGTATACATATTAGACGAGTCTAAATAAGGCAATAAATAGTAATATAGACTGTCTACACTATTAACAACTAAAGATACTACATTTGTTTTTACATTAATCGTACTTACTACATTCAAAGGCAATATTTTAATCTTTTGCAAAACATTGCTAGGTAATCTAGTTAAAAAGGTTGTTATAGCATTTAAACTTTCTTGACTTGTATTTTTTTTGAGCTACTTGTAGATACAAAGCAAATCCTGTTTTAATACCAAAAGTACCTTCACCTTCTAGAAATCCTATGAATCAATTAGGGTTTATTATAATTTGAGAATTTCTAACTTGATATGTAAATATTCCTCTTTTAGAGTTCATACCATTTTTAAGAGATATGATTCTTGCCATTTCAACATCCGATAGATTTTTTTTTTATGTAATCTTTAATAAGCACAGCCTCATTAAAGTATTCAAAATCTAATCTTTTACTAGTGTGTAAATGGAAACTCTTGAAAAGAGGACATATTACATTTTTTATCTCTGTATAATTTTCTACAATAAAAGAACAACGATTTCTACTATTTTCTACTGTAACAATTCCTATATTTAACTTAGATTTTATGGTATGTAGAACCTCAATATCATCAAGATGTAATTATATTTTAAATCTGAATTTTACATATTTACGATCTAAAGTAATTAAAAACTTACCTTCTGCATCAGTAAATCCTGAAAATCAAAACAAGAAATCCTCAGAGACACCAGATAATCTGGAGTTCTCTGTGTCTAATTCAGACTTTTTATAGGAAATAATCGAAAAATGAAAAAATCCCATTTTATTTTTATTACCCGATACATAAATAAAGAATAGTAAACTTATACCTATTAAAAGGTATAGATAATTAACCACATCTATCTATAATTTTTCAATCACAGTTGGACTATATAATCATCTCTATCATTATTTATATATAGGATGCCAAGCGTATAGTCTCTGAAGATCCTACTAGCAAATTATTACTTTGGTTTCCTGCTGATTGTCCTCTATATTAAGGAGTTTCCAGCATACAGCTTGGTTTAAAGAGCACACTATGCGGAATTTTAAATATGCTCAACTGAATTAAATGCTTCTAAGGCACTAGGATTATAATGCATTGCTAAAGTTACACCAGTTATTATTTGTATAATTAAACATAGGGCTAATAAGGAACCAAAGTTTCAAAGATAGCTTATGTTTGATGGCTGTGGAGAATCAATTAAGTAGGAATTAACCATTTTTAATAAAGGATGACTTTTTAAAATTCTCATTTTTTTTTTTAGATTATTTAATTTTATTTGTTTACTTTTCTAGAAATTTGTAAAATATTAATTAAATATAGGATTTAATCTTCAAATATTGATTAATATGATAAATATCTAGATATATTTTAGGGGGGGGGGATCTCTAGATATTTATAAAAGGATCTCTAGTTGCCTAATTTTAGGCTATTTTTTTTTTTCTGGTTAGGTTGTTTACTGTTAACCATTAACCGTATAATGTTAACTGTTGACTATTCATTATTGCATCTGGCTAAATAATAATAAGACTATTATTACTAATATGTTTTAAATATTTACTGGGTATATAAATAAAAAAGCTATCCATAAACTTAAAATAGATAATAATGAATAATAGAAGTACACGGGCTTTGTTTAAATCCATTAACAACAATTACACTTAAAATAAAAAACAGGAACAAATACAATCTGTAATATTGGGTAAGTACTGTTATAATTTTAAACTATAAAATTATTTATAATTTATTGTTTAATTATAAGATAACATATATATTTTTTTTTTTATTTTGATAAGCAAAAAGCGAAGTAAATAATAAGATGAAAATGGGATATTCATCCTATAGACGTTTTATAAATAAATGGTAAAAAGGTGTGTACTAGCAAATAAAAAAGTTTTTTGTAAAAGCAAAAATAAAAAATGATTATTACCAAAGATATTAGATATGTTTTTAGATGTTTTTATATATTTTTATATATTTTTAATGGTGGTAAATAAACCAAATAAAATTAACAATAGTAAACTGTTATCTGCTAAATAAAGATATGGTATTAAAATATAAAAAATTAATCCCACTAATATATATAAAGCATAAGATGTAATAACACCAGTATCTAAGCTAGCAATATTTCTACTAAGATTAACTAATCCTTTTTCTAGACCATAAGGACCTAATAATTCTACAGAACCTTTATCTATAACCTTAGTGGTTTGACTCCCTAATTTAAGAATAAAACCAGTCACATATTTGTTATAAAAAAGTTCAATTAAAAACCGTTGGTTAAAAAAACTAAATATGTTATAACCAAGTCTAGTAAACTTAAAATGGATAAGTATTTTTGGTAAAAATTCAGATAAAACTATAGATATAACACATAATGATATGGTGAAAATTAAAGGTAGTAATTTAAATAGAGTTGGAAACAGCAAACTCAGTGTCTAACATTATTTCATGTGATGGATGTATAAATAAACTGTTATCCGCAAAAAAAGCAGAACCTAAGCCTAAAAATATATCCTTAGTTACATAACCAAAAAAGATAGAAAAAATAGCCAATATGAATTAGAGGTAAACTCATAAATATATCACCTTCATGAACTTGTTTATAATTAACTAAAGGTCCATTAGGGTTAGCTAAAAAGGTTAAATATAAAACTTTAACTGAATATAAGGTAGTAAACATAGCACCTATAGTGGCTATAAAATAAACAACAGTGCTAGAAAAGTAGAACTGTCCATACGCAGATTCAAGTATAAAGTCCTTAGAGTAGAATCCAGTCATAAAAGGGAAGGCTACTAAACTAAGAGAAGCTATTAACATAACCGAATATGTTAAAGGTAAGAAAGGTCTTAATCCACCATATTTTCTAAAATCTTGGTTATCAACTACAGCATGAATTACCGCACCTGCACCTAAGAATAAAAGCCCTTTATAGAAAGCATGATTAACTAAATGAAATAAAGCAATGTTATAAGAAGACAAACCTACTGCTATTACCATCATACCTAATTGCTAATTATATATATATTAATAATTTGGACCATTTCTTTATTAGTCTCTGTATTTTTCTCATTTATCTTTGAATGCAATTCATTCGTTAAACTTGCCTATATCACTAGTAGTCTTACTATATGTTAGTAGTAGATAGAATTGTTTGATTAAATTTATTCTGCTGGCTTTTTTGGTTTTCAAAGGATATTTACTAAAATAGTTATCTATTAGACTCAATAATTCGGATTTTCTATAAACAATATATTTAAAAGGCATCTATCTTAGGACTAAAGATATCTATTCTTCCCCCATATAAACTTATTAGTGGTTCGAGTAAAAATCTATTTTTTTGAGATATACCTATAAATACTTGTCCGGATTTTTCACTATAATATACTGAACCATCACTATCTATAAACCCGCTTAATCATCCATTATTATATGTTAAAAGTAAAGGATACTTTAATTCTATACCATATTTTACACATAATTTATTCATTTGTAACATCCTGATCGGATTTCTTATTAAACCATTCATAGCATTTATTAAGTTAATTAAACCCTTTTTATGTCTTAATTTATATCTTAAAGCATTAGCATTTGAAATAGGTTTAATCGTTCCACCAAATTTTTGTTTTACAAGATATAATGCCTGTTTATCTCGGATATCTAGAGTGATTTCACAGCTAGCATATCCTTTTTTTGTTAAAATAAAATAACCGTCTCCATCTATTAAACCAGCCAACCATTCATCGAATTTTTGTGATTCTTTAAGAGCAAATTTTTCAGCAATGCAGATATCTTCAACAATATTACAAGTTTTTAATAAATTAACCGTACTATAATTATTTACAATATATTTTAGGCTTTGGCGGCAGTGCACAGCCTTTTCCTCTACAAGAGTACCTAAGCCTAAAAACCCTCCTTGTAAATTACACAGAAGACCAGGCGTAGCAGCCTGCTGTGCACACATATCTAATATAATAAAAATAAAAGTAAAGATAAAGAGAAGTATTTTAAATTTTAAACTAATATTTATTAGTTTAAACTGGACTAATATCAAACGTATGGCCTCTGAGATTCCTACTAACTTGCTTAAAATAATAATTCCTCATTTTACGGACATAACAGTATAACCTAGTATACAGAAGTACAGCCGCTGGGCGGTAAATGAATTAAAAGAGCTATTATTAACATGAGTATATATATACTCATGAGCTTTGGTTATCTGCGAATTGATTATTGTTTCAATAGTTTCTACGCATATAGTTTGATGCCTGAATATATCTAATTGTATATATTCTCGAGCCAATTGTCGACTCATAGTAGAATAAGCTATAACCTTTTTTATGTCTTGTTGGAATAAACCAATAAGAGAACTAAACACTGTAGTAATAGCTCCAATTCATAAACAAAGTATTAATACTGTTGAGCTATATTCTATTAAAGGAGATGTACGCATTAATAAATAGACACCCGCTGTCACCATTGTAGCGGCGTGTATTAAAGCAGAAACAGGGGTAGGCAAATACGTTAATTTTTAATATACATTTATTAAAAATACGCAGTTATTTACATAACTGTTCGGACTATATCTTCATATATATTATTTTTCGAGTGGGAATAATCGAAGTTCAGTTCCCAACCTGTGTGTAGGAAAGTGAATAGCCAGCTTACGATTTTTCTCCTCTTTCACTGACAAGGTGTGAAAGGGAGACAGGGCAAGAAGCTAATCTATTTAAATTATTTTTATATCTTGTTAAAAGATTTAAGTGTTCACTTTTTAAAGACTTTTTATCTTTAACTAAAAGATAAATTTTTCTTATATTAAAATAAACTATGGATTTTTTAGTTTTTAAAGGATAAATGTTTAAATAATTAATTACTTTAGACAATTTAGTTGTATTAACTGTAGTTTTATATATACCATTGTTATTATGTGTTTTACCTTTAAACACTTCAGCTAAATATCTCATTTGCTCATAATTACCTTTTTGGCTTAAATGATAACTCAATTTAACTAAAGCACTTTTGTCAGGTTTATCTTTAAAGATACAAGTAAAAGAACCTACAGCATCTGTAAACCCAGATAATCAAGAATTAGACAAGTCGGGTTTATTGTTATTTTTTAAATAAATCATTGAAGTTACGTACTTTTTATTGTACGCATCTATTCATAATTTAAATTCTTCTTTTTTAGTATCTAAAAATAGATGACCATTTAATATTGAAATTAATTTATATAACCCCTTTTCATCATTTACTTTAAAACAATGATTATTGTTTCTTTTATCTTGTATTCGTACAACACCGAAACCTAATTTCTTTTTTATATGATATAAAATTGAGGCGTCTGTGGATATGTGTACTATCTTAAATTCTAAATTTCCATCTTTATCAAATATAAAGGATCCTTTTCCTTCTAAAAACCCTATAAATCAAGATTTAAATAGATTATCCTTTAATATATATGCTTCACGTGTAGTCTCTGAAGATCCATGACGAAAGGCCATGTTTCCTGCAGGTTGTCCCTCATATTGGATTTTTCCTAGCAAATAATTATTGAGTGGACCAATACTTAAAACGGGGTGTTCTCGCATATAGTGAAGTTTAAGGAAAGCCCACAACCATTCTCTTTTTTCCAACGGAGACTTAACTTTTTTAGTCTCCGTGGGTAGGATACCACCCTCTAACCTAGAGATAGGAATAGAGGATTGGTACTCACCTACTTTTTTACGCCTAATTTATAGAGCATTTCAGGTATAAAGTATGGACTTACTAATGATATTAATTTTTCCATACTTAATTTACTTATTCTAATTCTCCACATAATCTGTCCATTAGGATTACTACGTTTATTTGCAGAAGCTTTTATACCAAATTTTACATTTAAAACATTTATTAGTCTTAATACCTCAACTTCAGTAAAGTTATCAGTACATATTTTTACACTACTGTCAGTAAAGTAACCATCACCCATTATTCAATGAGCTAAAGCAACAGGAGTAAATAACTCTTCTATCTTTAAAGGTAAAATTTTTAGAAATTTACCATCTATTTGTTTATATCAAAGTTGATGTAAATTAGAAATAGCAGGTAAACGTTTAGTAGAAAATCAATATTGAGTAGGTTCTTTACCTGTTAACTTAGGATTTGGTCAAGGTGTAGCTTCAGATTCACTAGAAATAAAAGCTAAAGCATAATATTTCAAGTATTTTACATAGTGTAAAACTTTAGCTGAAAATGTAAACTCTACTCTCCCGTTAACAAGTGGAGCGTTAACAGGATCATATTTTATATAACCGTCTCCTAATAGTTCACCAGTTATTACTTCCCATACTTTTGATGGAACTACTCATTTAGATAAAACTTCTTTAGATAAAACAGTAGAACTAAATATTCATTTATTGTTAAATAGTTTGCCTGTATCTAAATAAACTGCAACAGTACTACGGTTAATTTGTAGTACATTGGCACACTCCAATTTAGTTTTAAATGGAGCTCCTTTAACTAGCCCTTGTAGGCTTTCCGACAAATTATTTATATCATAAACTCAGATAAGAAGTTTTTTAGACCCTTTACTAGTAGTATGAAGACTTATTTTTGATATATTTAGATTATTATTAGAATAAAGAGTATTTTTTACATCTGAAGTACCTAAAAAGCAACTTATAAAAAAGAGTTTAATTTGTTAATCAACCTTCCCAAAGCTCACGGTGTATAAGAGGAACTCTCTGTCTATGGATGACTTAACTCCGATTACACCTGTCAAATAAATAGAGCTTCCGACTGTACATTCAGCCACATTTCAGTGACCCCGTGGTGACCCAGTCTGTAGCGATACATTAAAATACCGACGGTCTCAACTACGGAATGTCTTGACCGTTTTCACCTCAGTTGCCTTTAAGTCCAGAAGTGTCTGGATTATCCATACGTACAAGATATATTTGGTTTAATCCTTGCTATATCTCTGGCATGGTTCTACGGCCTAACTTTACCATAGCTTTGCTGCTACTGTTATTTGGCCGTTTACGACTCATTCCATAAGTGAATCGCCATAGGTAACCAAACATGTAATCCAACTTGAGAACTTTTAGCCATAGCACCAATTAACAAGCAAATTCCTATAATAGTGACAATATTTTCACTAACATAAGGAGCTAATGAAAATATAGTAGAATAATCTAGATTACCAAAAGATCATAATATAGTGAACATACCAATTGTTAAAAAACAATCACCTACTCTGTTTGTTAAAAAGGCAGAAATGGAGCTTTGATTTGCAGCTATTCTAGTAAATCAAAAACTTACTAAAAGATATGAACAAATTCCAACACCTTCTCACCCTACAAACATTAATAAAAAGTTATTTGCAGTTACAAGAATAATCATCATAAATGTGAATAAACTTAAATAACTGAAAAATCTTTGGTTGTGCATTTCAGCCAAATTTATCCTACTATTGATTTATTGTATTTGATACTAACAATGGTTATTTATCTTCAAAACTTCTACCTATATTCATACCAGATTTTATCTTTCTAATTGAATTTATACCCTCAAGCGTAAGATGAGAACAATTAATCATTAAACTATGAATTTTACATCAATCAAGATAATCATAGAGTTTTATACCAATTATAGAGTTTTTGTTAAAAAATGGAACTATTGTATTGGTAATATCAGTAAAGTCAACTATTGTTAAACTAACAGCAGACTTACCGCCATATTTGTATATCTTTCCAGACCCAAAATATTCAACTATTTTCTCCATTAATCTAAGATCCCTACTATGTTGAGATATTCTAAATCTCAATTGTACTCGATAACCTAATTTACTATTGGTTGATGGTATACGAACATCAAAGTTCCCCTCAGCGCTGACAAATCCTGAAATTCAATTAGGGTCTAAGATTACATTATAATTTATTACAGGTCTTTCAACAGGAGTATATCCATCAAACTCTGATTTTAACATGTTAGATAAACCTAAATTCATGGATGCTTTTATATTCACTATTTGATATAAACCTTCAACAGTAAGATGAGCTTTATTATTTACAAGTTTTACCGCTTGTTTAAATAAGAAAAAATCTGCGGCTTTTTGAGTTAATAACGGATATTTTTCTAAATGAATAATAAGTTTCTTTAAATCTTCATTTGAATCTAATGAATAATTAACTATATCTCGGTTTCGAGCTAAATGAATAGAACCTATATCACCCAAGTATTGTTGTAATAGATATAATAAGTTAAGATCTTTTGTGTGTAGACCTATTTGAAATTTCAATTGAACACCTCAACCTAATTTACGAGTTTTATTTCTATCTACTACTATACTAAATGAACCCTCACCGTCTATTAAACCAGATCAGACTCCAGGATTTATAATAGTAGAATTATAGGTAGAAAATTTTTTTAAATCGAATAGCTTAGACGGGATTTTGACATAGGAGTTTCAACCTTGTTGCATGTTGAAACCGAGTTTTACACCTCTGTTTCTTTTGAAACCCCTTAGAGTACACCTTAAATCCATTAAATGTGGCTTAATGGATCAACTGCCGTCTACTCTTTGCTCTTTTACAACCATACTGTTTAGTATAGTTGACTTAGATCCGCGATTGTCCATTTCGTTTTCACTCATCTTAAGGCTTATTACCGTACCTGAGTAGTTACTTCAGCCACTCATAGTTTTTCAACTACAGCTTGGTACCTTAAGCTTTAGGAGTTCCCCGGAGTTTGGCAATTTACCCCCATAGACGCGTTTTCCCCTAACGCGACCCCGAGGGTCATGACTCATATATCCTATTGAATAGATATGTACCAAAGAAGAAACTATTAACACAGGTATTAACATAGAAACTGTTAAAGAATCAAAATTAAAACCTCACAAAATATTAAGTGATTCAGAGTCAATTCATTTGAATAATTCTATTGAAACAGGTATATTATTTAAACCTACTTCAAAAAAGGCAACTATTGCTAACAATGTTGTTACAATTACAGAACTACAGGTTATTAATTGTGCACCACTAACTCCAACTTTTCGACCAAAAAAGCCGGAAACTATTGATCCTAATAAAGGTAACACAATTATAGCTAGATACATTATTTATATTCTATTGCAATGCTTCCTCTTAATCTATAAAAAGCTACTAGTATACCTAGACCTATAGCTGATTCTGCACCAGCTATTGCTATAACATATATAGCATATGTTTGGCCTAATATATCATCAAAGCTAAGTGAACTTACCAATATTAAAAACGTAATAGCTAAAAGCATTATTTCGATAGAAATAAGCATTAAGATTATATTTTTTCTATTTAAAACGAATCCTAATATCCCTATTAAAAAAAGTATTAGTGATAAATTCATTATATTTTTGTTTATTATGTTTAATAGTGTGTAAAGGGTAATAAACAATATTACAGACAATAATCTAGAGACTAAAATAGAAGGTAAAACATTTCTACTTAGAGGTGAAAATTGAAACCTGGCAAACAAACCTGAGCATTAGATATAATACATTTTTTATGTTTTAGATATACTTTTTTTTTATCTAAAACATCTAAAACATTTATAAAAGAAATTATTAAAGCTCAGCATCTATAAGTTTAAATGGTGATGTTTCAAATAATTTCTTATTTTTAGTAATTATTATTTGCACAACTGTTGCTTTAGAGAAGAAACCAGTTGCTTTAGAGAAGAAACCAGTTGCTTTAGAGAAGAAACCAGTTGCTTTAGAGAAGAAAGCTGTTGCTTTAGAGAAGAAAGCTGTTGCTTTAGAGAATGAACCTGTACCATTATAATATATATTTTTTATATACTATCTATAAGACGCCCTAATATATCAGAAGCATCATCCAAATAAGTTACAACTGTCTCCCATGCAGCCATTTCCTCCAACCGTATATCCATAGGACCTGTATTAGCATGAAGCTGTATTTGCTCTAGAACGTTAGCCAACAGCCGCATAATTTCCTCATAATCACCTATCAATGCAGGATAAGCGGTAGCAAAAACATCGTGCCGGTTAGTCAACTGTGCCAGATCACGGGTAAACATTTCCTGAAGTGCTATTAAGTTACGTGAAACATCACCCCTTGTTTCATCTGCATTATGAAATATGTTTCACAAAAAATCCAAATCTCCCGGTAGAGCTGTACTTGTGAAAAGCGCACTATCAAGGGGTACAGCACTAAAAAAAGCAACCCCTAATCCGAAAAAAAGTAAACCGAAATTTCTAGTCAGTATAGTTGAAGGACTTACTGCAGCT